>CAJNOP010000021.1:2136641-2191950 GCA_905250075.1 Rotaria sp. Silwood1 | reverse complement strand
AACTGAAAAGAAAATCTACAGGTAATGTACGGTTTAATTTATCTTCATCATTGCCATCAAAAGCTATTAATCGAACAACAATGATTCCAAAAAAACCAACATTAGCAAAAGATTTTTTACATAATTTTCCACTTCTTCGATCACTTGTTGAAGAAGCTTTAGCTTTACAACAACATCAATATGATATATCGACATCAGTTAGGCATGTAATGTTTGATGATCGACCACATTCAGCTGTACAACAGAAACAAAATAGTTCAAAACAAATTCCAGTACGACCTAAATCAGCAATGAATGTTCGTACAATACGAACTAAATCTGTTATTGTAACAAGAAATATAATTAATACACGTCGTCTTTATCCACCATCATCAAAAACAAATAAAATGATCGTAACAAAAAATGATGTACGTGATTTAGTTGATCGTCTTTCTAAGCCAAAATTTAACAAACGTGTTGAACGAGAAATCGCATCGATTGATCATGATCTACCAACTCAAGAACTCGTTATAAAAACTCCACGTATCTCTTCGAAACAAACTAACACTACTAGGGTATTTCATCTGTTTTTCTTCTCATTTCTACATCAAACAGTCGTTATTTTTCTTTTCGATAGTCTACCAATATCACACGAAAACCACCACCTTCTTATGGTACAACCCGGGCTCATCGATTAATGGCTGAATTATCTCGAGCTCGTCGTGCTGGTATTCAGCCTCAAAAAGCTAGTTCACCTAAATCTCAAACATCTCCAAAGATAGAATCCGCATCCAATAGTCGTACTCCTTCATCGTCACCACAAATATTGAATACTGGCACGGTTTCACGCTTATCTCTTCTAAATAAAGTTGATGTTGATACTCCTACTATACAAAAAACTAATATTCAACGAACATCTTTGGAAGTCACGCCAGAAAATACGGGTCCTATTCAAAAATCACCATTAACAACAAGTCAAGATGTTACTTTAAAATTAAATCAAACAATAACAAAGATAACATTTTCAACTCCGGAATCAACAACCATGCCTCAACATAATCAAGAAAATGATCAAAGAAATGATGACTTAACGTTTTCAATTACTGATATAACTGATTAGTAAGTTTTTGTTTGTAGCTTGTACATTAATTAATCCTGTTTTTCTGTATTGTAGTTTTACCGATGGTGGAGAATCAAGTACTCGTCCATCAAGTTGACAATCAACATGAGCATTTATTTTCCTATAGAAATAAAAACTGAAAATCAGCGTCAGATTTTTTAACGTAATACAATTAATCCGTCCATTTTAACAAATATTTAACATTTTAATTTATTTTTAATTTCATTAGTTTATTTTTAATATATACTTTTATTATAGTGTTTAGAATAGTTTTGTTCTAAATATTTTCTAACATTTATTTATAGACGGCGTTTACATAAATATTTTTCTCAAAATAAATATGATGTTGCTTTTTTTGACGGTGATTAAAAAAAACTAATTGAAATTTCATTTGTCTTTACGATTATAATCATATAACCTTGCTGCTTGACTCATTGGCAAAAACAAGTTGCTTCCAGAAGCAATTTTTTTAATGAAATCAAACGAGACAGAGTGGTGTGGATGATTGTTTAGCAGCTTGATGGATCTCTGATACGAATATTCATTAGGTTGTAAAAATTATTTCATTTAGAACAAGCCAGTTTTGATTCAGATTTCGTTTTCCGAAAGAGCGATTGAAAACTTTCGAAAGGTAAACACCTACTTTTGAGAATAAAGACATATTGTATGTGATATAATAATCACAAACTGTCAAAAAGTCAATCTGATCTTCAGCGGGCACTGACCTATCAATCTCCGCGCTGAATAAAACACTGAAAGAAAGTTAAGTTCATGGTCTTCAGTTTAATATTCAAATGTTTCACAATCATAACAGTACAAAAAACAAAGTATAGGTCCGATTTCTTTTCTCAAAAAAGAAGCCTTTTATTTCAATCTCATTCAAACTTGATTCTACAAATAAAACATGGAAATATGAAGAGAAAACATCAGAAATTATTACTAAATTTGTTCGCATGAATCAGCAATCGGTTGAGATTCTTAAAGCATATTGATTAATTAGGTTTTTGTTATTCACTGCGCTCGAACCATGTTGGTCTTGAGTTTTATAAGATATCTGCAATAAATTAGTAACTTTCGATAGAACCGTTCTGAAAACAATCAGATACCGTGGCATACAGTTTCGACAGCGGAGAAATGTCAGAGACATTCAGAATCCGATAGATTATGTTGGATTTACATCTAGATGCCAGAGACCATCTGAATTCTCTTCCTTGTCATTTACTACTACCTTCTTCTCTGCACCATAATTCGTTCACAATTAAGAAGTTCGAAAATACTTGATTTTTTTTCATTAGTACAACTCAGTAATGAACATTATGTTTAAGCGCACAAACTTTTTCCAACAATTTTCTAACATGAACTCCTATTTATAAAGGATCGAATTTCGTTTTTATATTTTAGTTAGTTTATTATGATTATATTTGAAATACAAAGTAAACCTACAAAAAAAAGAATTGCAGTTGAATTTCACTTGTTTATAAATTGATTTAAACTGAGTTGTTTCATTTTGTTGTTATTGATGATTTTCTTTTCGACCATTGTTTTCTTTATTATCATCATCTTTATCGTTTTCAAATTCCAATTATTAGCACTGTCACAATTATAAAAAATTTGAATACTCATCATCATAAAGATGTACACGATATTGTTCAATTATATTTAATGTATTCACGAAATGTATATTTACTGCTGATATATATGAAGTTTATAATTAATTGCTCTCTCCTCCTCGTACCATTTATAGCTGTCTCTTGTTCCTTCGATGAATATATATTTCCGTTATGCATAAATAAGCCATTACTTTCTCCTCTATTCTTTCGCAATTTTTATTCTCGAATAGACACTATTCAGCAACGTTTCAACGAAAAACAAGTTAAACAAATTTTAAACAAAAGGTTTTTTCAAGAACCAGTTGTCTTATTATGAGTTTCACATTGTTGTTTACAGATGGATCTTCTAATATGTAGAAGCGGAGAGTTACTACAATGTCGATTCAATTGCAGTATAAACAAATAACCAAAGAATTATTCAAATAGAATTGATATGCAATAGATAATAAATGATAAAGACAAGTTATACATGATTACAACAAACTATTTATGTATGGAATGATCTCTTCTACTTCTTGTTTGTGCCTAAATATAGTCAAGGATATATCGACATGCAATAAAGATGATATATTTTCTTCTTAACAAACATAATCTTAATGGAGCAGATCACAGCTATAATTAAAAAAAAACAAAATACTTCACGTTAGACTTTAAAGCAAAGTGTTATTGATTCGGATAATATGTCAAGTTTCTAAAGTTTGTAAATTTCTGAAAAAAACTCGCAATAGACGTTTCCAAAACCATGTACATCTATCATAAATAAGTATTAAGACGACTTTATGTAAAAGAAACAAAAATAAATCAAAGCGAGTTGGATGATTTTGGAAAGACGGTCTGGAAAAAATAACAAAAATTCTACTTAGACCAATCCAAAAGTTGTGTCGGAGATACCTTATTTCCGAATAGTAAGCTCAAAAAAGTTTTCTTTTGTTATGAAATGATAGAGAAAACGATGCTCTATTTTTCTATGCTGTTTGATCAATCTTCAACTATTATCATAATAGTAAAATTTGGCTAAGAACTGTTTTTGTGTGAAACTTGAGCTTGTTTAAAAAAATAATGATCGTCAGCATTTTTACAATAACTCAAAAATGGAGAGTGCGAGAGAGCTGCAGTTTTCATTGTTTGAAAGAGAAGAAGAAAATGCATCGAATTCCATGTTGTCGGCTTGTTTGACCTTATTTTAATAAGATGTTCATTCGACCTCTTGAAAAACAAACCTAACTCGTGAGGTGTTTACAACGAATTTTCAATTGTCAAGTATATATTCAAATCGTCAATGGAAGATCTAAAAAGCTGTACAATGACCAGATGTTTAGAATTAATCATTTAGGAGTTAAAGGTACTCTAGTTAAGGCTTTAAGTGATTTTTGTAGCAATTTCTGTAAAAAAAAAGAAAGAATTTTTTTCCTGTTTCTTTCGGTTAAAAAAACTTTTCGGCACGTAAAAATTTGATCAAGCAAACTTCAGACAGCATACTAGAAAAACTTGTAATATACAATTCGGTACATCTTCTCTTTCAAACAATGGAAACTGTAGCTCTCTAGCTCTTTCCATTCTTGAGTTATTGCAAAAATGCTGACGATCATTATATTTCTAAACAAGCGCAAGTTTCAAACAAAAACAGTTCTTAGCAAAATTTTACTATTATGATACTAGTTGAAGATCGATCAAATAGCATAAAAAAATAGAGCATCGTTTTCTCTATCATTGTATAAAAAAGACAACTTTTTTGAGGTTATTGTTTGAAAATAAGGTATCTCCGACAGAACTTTTGGATTGACCTAAGTAATTCATGCATGTTTATATGACCTAACAAATCAAAGATCAATCTTATATACTTTTCTTTCGAAATTTTTCACTACGCATTATATTTCTATCTACGTCGGTGTCAACACATTTCTCTTATGAATCAATAGAAATTTTTTTATTTTTTCAAAAAGAAAAAATAATTTGAAGAAAGTAAAGAAAAAGATTCATTATATATTTTATTTTATGCAGCATATGAGATTTTTTTATGAGAAAAATCACATGATGCTAGATACACTGAAATGTAAAAAAAATATTGGCAATGACTTGGGTATTGTTGTCAAATCGCATGAAACCTTCTCGTAGGCTGACGAAATAAAAATGAACGCGTGAAGTGTGCTCTAAGATTAAATTGGCTTCACAACAAATAAAAACTGATTTACATACAATTCTTGCTGATTCTTATAAAAATAAATTCTATCATTCTTTTTTGTTTTATTATATGATCTGAATAAAAAAAAGAAGCAAGATTGACTTAAATTATTCTATAATAAAGAAGTTTGACGATGGCCGCACCATATTCTCATGCACATGTCGCACATATATCACGAATGGGACGTCGACGATCTCAATCTGTAACAATACCAAATACAGGTCCGCAAGACAACAATATTCGAGTGCAAAGTCTTGGACGGGTAAGCATAAATCAAATTATATTAGAAATATCTATGTTATACAGAATAATTTTAGAAAGAATTTTTGGCACAATTACAAAAGGAACGACTGAAACAACAGATAAAACATGATGAACAAGATGCAAGTCAGGACGAACAACAACATAATGAAGAAGATCATCATCAACCAACAGTTAGCCGATTAGCAAAGTCGAGTAGAACCATGTCAATGAGGAAAACGGCAACATCGTCAGCGGTAACTGTAACTAGAGTGAAGAAAGAACTGTCATCAACACCATCGAAAACTATACATGTACAAGAAGATGAGGAAGATCACCATCATCAACCAACAGTAGTAAATCGATTAGCAAACTCGAGTAGAACCATGTCAATGAGGAAAATGGCAGCATCGGCAGGGGTAACTGTAACTAAAGTGAAGAAAGAACAGTCGGCAACAGTACCGAAAACTCCACATGTACAGGAAGATGAACCAAATCATACACATCCAGTACAAGTTACTCATATACCACTATCAGAATCAACAATATTGTTTAAAGAACCTAATTCAACTACATTAGGTAAGAATTACAATGTTAATACATTCTAAACATTCAAAAATTGAAATCTTGATTTATATACAGTACGTAATGGTTCAAATGTTGAGTCATTAAAAACATCATCTACTAATTTAATACCAAAATCTAAATTGTTCGATCAAGAGTTTTTTCTCAATGATGGTAAAGATCATGCACGAAGAAATGATATAAAAGATCATGGTCATATCAGAATAAGTAAACGAGAAAAGTAGGTTATTTAATTAAATAATCATAGAATTCAGATGTGTGTTTTTTTTCCATGCAAGATACTACAACGCTGGTGATGAAGGACCATATACAACATCTAGTGCAAGTTTTATGACTGCTATTATTGGAATAATCATTGCTGTTATTGCATTTGCATTTGCGCTTACTGCATTGATACTTGTTCTACTTCTTCGATCGACAGTCGATTCTAGATTAGGTTTGAACGAATTTTCTGCTTTTTCATTTTTTTTTGGTTGATAAAAAGAATTGTTTTTTTTTTATTGCTAAGTAGTATATTTTAAAAGGATTCTTTTCTATTATAGCAACGAACTCAACAACATCGAGTTCGTCATCAGGAACTTTGCCATCTGCATGTTCCAATTATACCACTCTCGATGATCCAACTCGAAATATAGCTGCAGCAGGTTATGCACTTGGTTGCGATACAACGTCACCATTCATTAATCGAACAATGCCAGTTTGGATAAGATTTATAGGTACAGGTGGTAGTACATTACCTTTAGCAACACCTGGTATGAATCTATGCGGTTCTGAAGGTACTGGTTGGTATGATGGTACAATGCCATCATCAACAGGCGAAATTATAAATGGAACTGCATGTTTTACTTGGTATAATAGTGTATGCCGATTTTCTTCTAGTATTAGTGTAGCGAATTGTGGTTCTTTCTATATCTATAATTTACCTCCACCGCCAGCCTGTATGTTACGTTATTGCACTATTTAATTGTATTTGACATGAATGAATTATATTTGAACATTTCTTTTTTTTTCAATAAAAGTTTTGCTTGCGATTTTGATATAAAGAAATTTTGAGTTTTGTGCAGTGAATAGTCGGCCTTATATAAACGTGGTCTATTTACATTTGCTTTGAACTTCTTCAGCATTCGTTCATTAAGCTAACTTTATTAAGACTTCTTTTCTGAATCATTCGAAGAATCTATTTTCGTATTACTGTTGTATTAAGTTTTTATTTTATTCATATAATTTTCCATTTTTTTTGTCTACATGTAATTATTTCTTGTTCGTGGCTTTTTTACATGAAAAATAAAAGGCGTTGGCATCTATATAGTTTGCCTTTTTTATTATTTTGTTAAACACGAGCTTCAAGGAGGGTTGAATTGTAGAGGTGAAAATTTGAACCCTCTCACAGACGTAATAGACACAACCATAGAAGCGTCAGACCTTATATCAGTAACGACTCATTATAAAATATAAACTACTTCCTTAACGAATTTGTGAAGGATTGAATAAAAAGATTCTGGAGAAATAGATTTCAAAGCAAATTGAATAAAATAGTCTCTCTGTGATTAGCAACAGTGATTACATCATGCGAAACATTTTAATCTCGCAACGGTTGTGCTCACAACTTTTTGTAATTACAATCATTAAACTAGACAATAGACTTTTCGCGTATAAGAAAAATGAAATGTTACCATTTGCGGTGGATTACTTCCACAAAAATAATAACAAAAATATGCGTTGTATTTCAGCGCTTTACTTTTATTCACACATTTTATAATGAAACAAAGAAACAGGGAAATAAAGTAGGAGAAATAGAAAGGATAGCATATAGAAAATGTACGAACTGCTTTGCTAGGAATTTTTTCTTGATAAACTTCTCAATTCTAAATGAGTCTGACTCTATATTTGATATTCTATTTAAAGTTGTCAATAGATTTAAAAAATAAATGCTCAAGTTAGTAATATTAAAAATTGAATGATTATATTTATTAATAATAATGATTTAAGACTTTAACGTCGTTTTGGTCTTTTAGTCAATAAATGTCTTGCTTTTTGTTTTGGTTTTGAAATTATTTTGTTTGTTCTTCTCTTATGCGTTGATAATTTCAGTTTCGCCAAAAATTCCTTGGTTAGTAATGTTAGATTAAATAAATAAAAAAAGATGTATGCTCCTTTTTCTAAAACTAAAATTTTTCTTTTTATCACTAAGTATGTCAATAATCTATTTTATCAATTTATGTTAGCTCACGATCCGTGTGCGATGAAAAACGATTTCTTTGAGATGAAACACGTTTATAATTACATCATTTTACTAATTAATTAGCCAAACTTCAAAATAAGAACAAGATTTTAATATAAAACGAAACAACAGTTATTTGACAATGTCTGTTGAGAAGTAACGAATAAACTTTATCGTAGTGAACTTAGATCAACAGAAAAAAAAATCGATTTTCTTGTCACAAAGGATTTCAAGGCGACATCTCATCATTCTTGTCTCGTGTTTATATTATGTAAATTAAAAAATTATTTCATCATAACGGTTTTGACATAATTACTTTCTCTATGAACAATGAATATATACATAAAAGAAACCGTTCATAAAGCTATATTTCTGCAACATTATTCAAAAACATAAATTCTGTTGCCTACGAATGTTGGGTTCGCTGTACATAATTTTATTATAAGGGCAAGTTAACCTGAAACATGTGATTTTCTAATTTAATTTTCATTGACAGTACACAGCAGTGTACAAAAAATATCTGCATTATTGGATAAAGTAACCGTTTCTGTACAAACCTATACATATATCCGTATCACGCTAAAAACATTATCGTGAAACTTATAGTCACTATTTCGACTACTGGAATTATACCTTGTATAATTAAGAAGAACTGATACCTGGAAACAATTCTTTTGAATGAAACTAAATTCTTGCAAAAAGCTATACTCTTCATAAAGAGAACAAAGTTCTATTATTGGAAAAACTTTTCCACAAACAAACATTACTATTCTATTCATGAGAAGAATATTCTTTAGGCAGGCCAATTTCGTTAAAAGAAACCCGTTACTTCAGAAGAGTAGCTCCTTTGAAAGAAGCTTCAAAACAAATCATCTACCAAGAAAAGAACTTTCAAACAATGCCCAAAATTGAAACCAATATGTTACTATTTTCACCATAAGACACTGAGTTACTGTTCAATACATCGCTTCATACCGCAAGCACGATACGAATCAGTATACAAAAAAAAAAAGGAACGATGCAGTTATAAACATCTAGAATAGTAAATATTGCCATATGCACTATGTGTCCATAACAAATAGACAAAGAGAAAAATTGCTCTAAAAGTATGTAAACAAAGAATTAGAAAACATTACAATGTATGAGCGAATACACTATACTACACTTATTGTTCTGTTCTATGTCTTGAGAAATATGTAACAAAGCTAAAATCCAACATGACAGAGTAGTTTTTTAGAAAATTTTTTTCTAAACGATAAATATTCAATTAGATTTCTGCCTAGGCTCTGCAGCTTTGATTTATTGTTGATGTGAGTTGTCTGCTGAATCAAGGTAATTGAGTGACCAAGACAGAAATCTCGTTGAAACAGTGGCAATTTTTTTTTGTACACCGTGAATTTCAGTTTATAAAAATTCAAATACGAAATCGATGTATTGCTTAAACGAACAAAAAAATCGAGTGTAGGGTTTGATGCTACTCTTAAAACTCTCTGAGTTATGTAAAAAATACTCGAATCTCGGATGCAAACTCTTCGAGATTTTCTCAATGGAAAGGAATTGGAACGGTCCATTCTGTCCCAACGAAACAAGTTGCATCATAATACATGACCAAATAAAATACGAATAATTATTAATTAGTTTTATTTTTTACATTTTTTCTTCAGCTAAACTGAAAAGAACTTTTCTTTTGATCTGAACTTTTTAACTTTGATAAAAAATTTTTTGATTACTCTTAACCAAGGTTTCGAAAAGTGATATTTTCAAAGCCTTTATTTTTGTTCAACCTTTTGATGCAGTCTTCGAGCAGATTCGAGTACAAATACTGAAGCACAGATGAATTAGATAGTTGATAGTAAATACTCTCAAAGGTTTATATTCAATTCATGCATACATAATTTTTATGAATTTCCAGACTCTTGTTTAAACCTTCGCGAAGAAACAAATGGTTCGTATAGAAGGTCATACAGAGAATAAAAATATGAAGTTTCCTGCATCAAAATTCCGTAGTAACTTCAAGGAGTACGATCTTGAGGAGATTTTATGATTTTTTTATTTGTCTGTTAGCCGTTTTTTTGCTTTGCTGATATTTTTGATGATGTTTTTCAGTCAATTTAATAGTATATAGCAGTTGTCATGTACTTAGACTATGTGAATTACCTCCTAAACCTTCAACAGTAGAACCTTAAACAAGTTTTTGAAAATTTATAAAAAAGATCATATGCAATTCGTTGTTGAAAATATAGATCTAACATAAATTGATGCTTAATCTTCAATTTGTGAGATAAAGTGAATTAAATTCTATTGAAAACAACAAAGAAATGTCTATCTTTATCATTCTCTTTTTGTCATGAAGAAGACAAGAGCAAACATTGATTTTGTACTATAACAGTCAAAAAAAAACAAATTTTGATGAAGTAATATAGCCTTTAGTAAAATGAGGTATTCGTTTCATTTTAATTTTCATAGATTTGATTAGTTTATTAGGTTTTATTTTTTAGAATTAACAAACAAAAAATGAAAATATGAAAGTATTTGTTTATTTCAAGAGGGACAGCTAAATTAGACATAGAAAATAATGAAAGCCGTTCATCCATTGATGATACCATTTGACAAGATGTTATTGTATCTTGTATCTTACACAGTTTTCCTTTCGGACAGGAAATACTAATCCACGTACCATTATCACAAGAACAATATGCATCGATACCATGACAAATGATTTTTCCAATCGTACAAGAATAAGAAGGGATACATATTTCATTGCCATGAATAGTGCTAAGAATTGTAGAACTTGGGATTAATGAAGATAATTTAGAATCATTATTCTCAATCATATTTTTAATTTTTTCAGTTAAATCTTTTCCACTACATTTACATGTTAATTGATTTGGATTCATACTATAACATTGATTAAGTTGAATTTCATATAATTGATTATCCATACAATAGTTTTGACAAGTTTTCTTCCATTCAGGATAAAGACAATCACAAGTAATTTGACATATTATTGAAGCCAAAATAATCAAATAACGATACATTGTGAATCAAATTGATGCTTTTGAAATAACTACTAAACTATGTATTTATTCATTCAACATGTAATCTTATGTCAACAATCTCTTATTGTCCGAACATCTCGTTCATTAAGCTTCTTCTTTATTTATATGTTTGTGCATGTTTATGTAACATTTTTGTAACCGTTGATTAGAAATTTTGTCAAAAAATATAAAATTTAACTATCTCTTGTAGGTTTTGCTTCATTTTCATGGTATTTTTATTAATTGATTTTATGTTATTAGACTCATTTAAGTATAAAAATATTTAACAATTTTCAATCGATTATTAATTGAATTATTAATATGATAGGAATAGTGATAGAACAAAGGGATCTACAACAACAATGACAACAACTAAAGAATTATGGCATCTTTTTTTACATTCTTTTCATACTAAAATGAAATATGTTGCAGTCTGAATGTGCCGTAGTCTAGTAGCTAATCATTCATTCATAGCTTTGCTTTGCGTGTGTAGCTACGTAAAGCGAACTCGGTTGACCATACCAAATTTATGCATATGCGTATAGCTTCTGTTCTAGATTATTTCTCGGTTGATCATTGTTTGAGAACACGTTGAAGAATTTGATTGATGTTCAAGAATGGACTGTATTGAAGCGATCTCATTGAAACAGAACCCACTACGGTTGGAGAAATAGCATAAATGATTTCAACTGAAATGGACAAGTAGTAATTATTGAATTTTTCAGAAAAAAGGAGACTCGTGCCGAAGAGTAGATTCGAACTAAATTGTCAAACTGTGTCCCAACGAACGCTACATGTTTCACTGTAAGATATGATACGTTGCACCGCAAAGTAGAACATATTTTATGTTAGTGTACTGGACATAGTTTCGAAAAGAAAATATTTCATCTATACCATATTGTCACCTTTTTTGATTAGTGACGATATTAACATCACATAGCTCTATATTACGACAGTATTTCCGATGGCTCTAATAAGTTCCATTACATAGAGAACTCGCTTCTCCATCATTAACTACAATGCTTGCTCACTGGATACGCTTTACAAGGTATGATTTCTCTTTGGAATACGGTAACATGACTTTTTTTTCATTTGATTTTAACGATATTCAGTTTTTTCTCATATGTAAAATATGTTCCATAAATCGGCTACAGTCTATCGATCGAATAATATTATTTTTATCTATCGAATACGGTTCAAGAGAGTGAAAATCTCTTAGCAATATGACAACATCACACTTAGAATTTTACGATGGCACCAACATCAATGTTTTCAACTTCACCAAAGCATCTTCGACGAATTGTATTAGACTTGTCAGATGTAACATTGAAGTCTCTGTCGAATGTTATTGCCTGTATTCACTTGGCATTATTGGAAAGCAAGAAAATCTCCCATCAAGATTATAAGATCACAGATTTGATGAATGATGAGAACAACATCGATTGTTTTCATATTACACAACTATGATTGGCAAATCATATAAAATAAGCTAGATGCAAATTTGAACTCTCTATCAAATTATTGTCTTAGTATTTATCGAACATAATATTGAGAAGAGAAAATTTTTCATAAGTTCTATACCATAAACTGTTTCAATATATAATAATACCAACATCGGTTTTGTCGACACTAAATAAATATCATATTTCGGCGACGTACGAATAGACAGTGTTGACATCGTTATTACTCAAAAACTGCTATCTTACCACACTAATAAGATATATTCTTGCCTCTGCAAATGGTACTATTCGATCGAGAACTGAATTTAGCATTTGATGAGTATATTTAGATCAGCTAGACAAAGTATACTGGTAGTTACGGCATTAGTGAGATATTTTCTCTTTTTCTTCACTATCTCCTATGGATAAGAATAACATGTATCGGTAGACCGTCAAACATTACATCCTTCAAATCACATCCTATGTACTGAAGACACTTTGGCGGTACGCCTCAATCGATCGTTGATACTTTCGCCCATCAAAAATTGTGATGTTATTGTATTCAGCAGAGTTTTCTTTTTTTTTTGTAGTACATTTGGTCTATATAAATAGTACTACTCGATGTAGAACCTAATGCTGCATATAATGAACATGATCCAATTCACCGGACATATTTGAATTACATGGAAATAGTTGATATTACTGCTATAAATCTATATTTCGACCTGTTGCTATTTAGGTTTATTTTTTAAAGTTGACTTCAATCGTATTCGACCATGGTAACTAAGGAAAATGTATTGGTATTTTATGGATCGATGGCGGTATTCTGTTCTTTCTTTCGTATTGGTGTAAACCAGGTCTAATCTGGTTGCTCATTTTCGTGATAGCTTCTACAAATCGATGAGTCTAAACCATTTCCTGAAACAACATGTAAAGCTCGTATTTCAAAATCTTTGACAACGTAAAGAGAAATATCCAATCATTATTATCTGTTTCTGAACTTCCATCAAGTAAGTTTTTCTTTGTTTATATTCTTTTAACAAACTATTTTCTTTTAAAACAAGTTCTTACAATAATGTCCTTTCAACCAGCTATACGAGCACGTATTCCTTTTAATCTTTCATCAAGCAATACTGTTGATAAACAAACACATGCATATACACTATGGCTGAATACTTTATTTACACCCGTAGAATTTATAAGTAATATCACATTGAATCAATCTGTGTCTAATGAAGAAACAACAACAACAACAAAAACATCATTTAAATCGTTAGCTAAATTAAATCGTTGGTATACATTACGTGATCATGCTCGAGAAATTTTTGCACGTGATATTCAAAATATAGCTACAAAAATCAGTGCAGATATTGATATTAATTATTGTCGAATAAATCCTAATTCTGATTTAAATTTTTCTGCAAGAAACGTTAATCGACAAGCATTATTAAATTTTATATCATCATATAATCGAATATGGTTTCGTTTAGCAATGGAAGTTCTTTTTTCAATAAATATTGAAAATTATCAACAAATGAAATCATCCATTGATCAATATCTTATTCAATCAAATAATAATACATCATCATTAACATTAAATGATATAAATTTAAAAAAAACAATTTTTCTTAATAATAAAATTGCTTCAGTACAAATTCGTTCAACAATTAAAAATTTAATAATAATTATTATTTTTCTTGAACATGCAAAATTATTACGTTTGATTGATAATGATCCATGTTTATATAATTATGATTCAAAATTTAAATCAACAAAAGAATCTATTGATATTTTATCACGTGATTTTATTAGTTCAGATACAAATCTTTTACGTCGTCTTAAATTAGCTGGATATGAACCAATATATAGACAAACATCACTTGATGAATTTAATTATTTACTAACAAATAATGAAAATAAATTATTTGAAGATTTAAAAGATGGTATTCGTTTAACACGTTGCGCGCAAATATTATTATCATCAACAAATGAATATGTTGCAAGATATGATTTATCTACGAAATTAAAATGTCCAGTTGTTAATCTTGTTCATAAATTACTTAATATTGATCAAGCTTTTGAATTACTTCAAACATATGGACATGTTAATTTAACTGGAATGTACGTTCAAAGAAAATAAGTTTTTTAAAGAAACTTTTGTTGTAGCTCAATCTGTAACAGAATTGAAACATGGGTAGATTTTCGTGATAGTGAGATAAAGATGTTATTTATTGTATAAAATGAGAATTACATATTTTCTTAAGATCTACCTTCTCAAAAATCGATCTCAGCTCAGAATTGTTCAAATGTCATGAAACTTTCAGGATATGTTGGGGGACATTTCATGAGAAAGTGATTAAAACAATAAATCTTGTTTTTTTTTACTGCTTATATTTCATCAAACAACTTTATTTTTTTTTGTAGTTCCAATAAAGATATTATGAATGGTACCAAACAATGTACGCTTGAATTACTTTGGCGTATATTTATTGTTTGTTATTTATCTAAACAATTATCACCCATAGAAAAATTACATCAAGAAATTTCAATTCTTAAAAAAAATTTATCAAACTATGCATCTTGTTCTATTGAACAACAACTTATTCAAATTGATCTTATTCCCTTACAAAAACAACATACTAATTTTCCATCAACTATTCATTTATTAATTAAATGGGTACAATTAATTTGTGCATATTATAAATTTTGGATATATGATTTACAAGAATCATTTGCTGATGGTCGTGCATTATTATATATTATTTCATATTATTTACCATCTTTATGTGATTATAAACGTGATATAAAACATTTAACAACATTAGCAACATGTCAAACACGCAATGAACATATAAAATTTAATCTTGAACTTGGACAACAAAAGTTAATAAATATATATGAACGAAATGTTAAATCAAATTTTCGTTTATTAGAAGAATGTATCAAACAATTTGGTACATTTTCACCTGATTTTATCAAATATGAATATTATGCAAAAGATATACCTGATGAAAGATGTACAATTATTATTTTAGCAATGCTTGCATATGATTTAATTTTTTCGAATAATAATAATAATAATAATAATGAAAATGAACGTGATTTTCGTCATCAACAAATATTTAAAGAATTAAGAGAAAAATATTTAAATGATAATGAATTAATAATTAAAATAAAAGATGAAGAGATAATTAATAATAAATTATTAAATCAACAAGATATTGAAATCAATCAAGACAATTCAATTAATTCTTCAGAAAATTCTATATTAACTAATAGTCTGATTGAAGAAAAATTAATATTTGAAGAAGAAGAAAATAAAGAAAACATAACAAATTTACCATTAAGATTACTTTCACAATCAATTTTAAATACAATGAATTATGATATTCTGGATCGTATTGAATTATTATCGGCATTGGATCATAGTGATGATAATAATGATGAAGAAGATTCATTTAGTTCAACAACAAAAATAGATCATCAACGAATATCATTTGCAGCAACAATATCATTAAATGATTTTATTGCATTAGAAAAAACAATTGAAAATGAAGAAAATAAAAACCCTACTAATAGTACATCTTGGTTTCTTATTGATGAAACTAGTTCATTTGAGATTGATAGTATTGAATTAAATAAATTAGATGAAGTAAGTGTAAATCAAAGAAAATATTTTATAAATTTTCCTGTTTCCGATAGATACTATTGGTTGATCCAGTTAATAAAAAAATGATTAAAGAAATATTTATATCGTTTTTATCTCGTCAACAAAAAACATTTATAAATGATGCATCAATTCATCATGATACTCAATCTATTGGACAGATATTGAATGAAAAACAATCAGAAAGAGAACGTGAAATAAATGCTGCACAAATTTTTCAAGTAAATTATTAGATATCATAAGTTTTTGATATTGTTTCGATTTCGATCTGCTATAGCTTATCTATGACTCTTTCGACGTTATATAAATTCATTTTTTTTAGTGATATTTGAAACTAAAGAACGATCGAAAGCTTTTTAGATAAGATATTTGTTTATTTTTGATATGCTAGGACGAAAATCTCGGGCACAAAAAAAATAGTCCCAATTTCGCGTTTCGTAGTACATATACTAAGGAAAAACACCCCATCATTGTCTAGCAAGAACAATGAGTTCGAGACATATTGCGTGGTGTCTAACATATTTACTCTTGGAAATTCATTGGTTTTTTTAATTCATTAATACTTCATCTAATATGCACATTGATGTGCTCGATAACTCCTGTTGTTTATAAAATAAAAGCATTAATTTTACTTTTAAAATTATAGTAGCAAATATTCAAGTGATCGTAACTCAATAATTTTGATATACACTTTTAAAACACATGAGTCGCAAGAAAACGACATTTGACGCAATTTTACAACACGTAAAAGATATCACTTTTGATGAAATGGTGTTGTTGATCTAGGGCTCACATCAGTCTGTTCGATATAAAGTAGCGCAATAATCTTTGAAAAGTCCAAAAAATTACTTTGAACGGAACTCGTGGATTGACATTTCTGGGAAGCATGCTAACTCATTTTTGCCTACTTAAAAGATTTTCAGACGAACTAAAAAACCATAGGTGACAACCAGAATTTAAATATGGATTTATAAATGTTGTACCTAGTTTAATGCAACAGTTGTGAGGGACTTCTTTGACAGACCAAAAAAATTATTAGTAATGATGAGCCAAAAAGATTTTCTTTACCCTATAGGTCTTTGTTCGAACATGCTAAAAATTGTCGGAGTCGATCGTTTTGTATAACGGACACTTTTCTACAAAATTTAGTATTGAATTAAGCTGTAGTTATTATTCAAACATTTCTTTAATAGCTCCTTGAACTAGAAAGTGATTGTTGATTTTCAAAAATTAAGTATTTAGGAAAAACGAAATTTTAGCTGCCTTGTTGAAACACAAAGAAGAACTTCGAATAGTGAATTTAGTATGGTGGCTTTTGATCGACAAGCTAATATGTAAATAAAATCTTTAGTTTCGGTTGGGACACCTTTTTTTCGTGTAGTCGCACACGTCTCTACTCCTTAACAATTGTTTACGACTTACAATGTTTTATCCTTGATATTGCTGTTCTAGAGTGCTATAAGCTAACACACACTCAATTTAAAATGATATTTGACATAGAAAAGTTTCCTCTTGTGTAAAATTTTCAAAATAGATTTTCTATTATGTATATTCTATGAAAAAGGAACATTGAGTACTCGTAGTTCGTTATACACTAATATTCTTTTTAGGCACATTGGCGTGGACATCGAATTCGTGTTGACAATGAACGTAATAACCATCCTATTGTTAATATTCTTAAAAAACTTCGTTCGTATAATTCAAAAAATAATTCATCATTAACATTACGTGAACGCATGATAAAAATTGTTCAAGAATATTGTGAATTATCAGCATCATCTCTTACTAGTTATTTACATTTTATACGTGATATAGAACCAATTATCAATTCGTGTCTAGAAATACGTTATTTAATAGCTGAGCAAGGTTTATTACGTTTATTTTTTCTTTTAATAAGATGCTGTAATCGAATAGAACCAATAACTGTTTTACATCGTAAAATTTTAATTATTTTACAATTATTTACTGTTAAACACAATCTTATTGTAAAATTAATTGATAAGTCAGAACAAATAAAAGATTTTATTATGCTTTTATTAAAATATTATCAAAAAAATGATTGTGAATTATTTGAAGAAATTTGTTTTTTACTTCAAACTATTGTAAATAATGAACATGCTCGAAAAATATTGCGATCAAATAAATCATTTACTGAAACTATTCAATATATTTATAAACGTTTATTTAATAAAACATTAGTTAAAGATGCCAAATATCGACAACAAGTACGATCAACACCAAAATCATCACATGAATCAATAAAACGTCGTGTAACTGTATTAAATCAATCATCCATTCTTTATCCGACTCCGAAAATAATGCATCGATCAATTGGGATGAAAAACGAAAAGATTTTAAAACGAAATCTTATTTCAATTGAGCAATTTATGAAAGTTTTTTATTGTAATTGATTCTTAATGTATATGTCGTATCGAAGTTACACCGGTGGACGAAGTTATAACTTCGTCGTCTCATACTGACGAAGTTACAACTTCGTTGTATAAATGTGACGAAGTTGTAACTTCGACGATGATCGTCATCGAAGTTACAATTTCAACACAAATTTGTCGAAGATAATTTTGATTCATTTATCGATAAATAATTTACTTCATAGAATATCGTACTGCTGAATATATAATCAAAAATAATTTTTATTAAAAATAAATATTCATTTATTTAAGAGTATTCTTAAATAAATGAATATTTATTTAAAAAAAAACTATTTTTGATTATATACTCAGTAGTAGGATATTCTATGAAGTACATTATTTATTGATAAATGAATCAAAATTTAACTTCGACAAATTTGTGTGTCGAAGTTGTAACTTCGTCGACCGGTGTAACTTCGATACGACGTATATATTGTATAGAATGATCGCTTCTTCTTCTTGTTTGTGTTTGAATAGAAATAAAATAAATATACATCTTAATATTTCATAAAAACGATATATTTTTCTTCAAATAGAAATAATCTCAACGGATTAGACCAGATGTTTAATTAATAGAAAACAATATTTCACATTGAATCTTAAGGCAAAGGGATATAAATTTAACTTTCTCACATCATTAAAGTTGGTAAATATATAGATAAAACTCACAATAGATATTTCCAATCGAATATACTTTGCGGACCATAAATAAAATTACGATGAATTATTTGAAAATTCTCTGCCGCCGTTTGCTCAAATAGTTTGATTGTTTTATCAGTCATACTCATGTCGCACGTTTGTTAACACTACCAACATTCGAGAGAAGAACAAAGTCGCAGAATATTATTTAATAATGCAAATTTTTGCAGAGTCATCTATAATAAAACTCACCTTCTAATGGAGGTTAATTTGGGTTCTGCACGTAGCACAGGTCGCTCAGACGCATCAATATAGCCAGGGTATATCGCAACTAATTGACGCCACTTTTTGCAGACTTCAATAATATTCCCTTGTTTTGATACAATACACTACGATGTAACATTTCTGAAAAAGACTTCCGACATAGTGCTCATTATACTGGTTGGTATACCAATGGTAGTTTCTCAATAGTTATCACATGAACAGAAGGGCGGGTTCGGAATACGAACCTGTCATACGTGTACACCCGTCCACACCAGTGGTGGACTCAAGGGCCCAGAGAAATCTCAGTCCTCCTCCTGTTAGAGAGATTTCTGAAAGATGCGTTCTTTTTTTGAAAAGTCCCATCAGTGAGCTTGATGATCTATAGAGAGGACTGAGCTCTACCCTCACCTAAAATCCTGATTCGGCCACTGACTCACACCCTTGTAGTTTCGACCCAACAAAATTAGGACTCAACTAGAAATAAATTCATAGAATCACGTATTTTACTAAAAGCAAAGCGGAAGGAAAGAAAAGAAAAAATCTTGATCATAGGAGTTCTGTCGATAAGCAGTATAAATACAGAACCACGCGTTATGATCTAATAAAAAGATGTCTGCATAGAAATCCACAAGCGTCCAAATTGATAATGTGGGACGACTTTATTAAAAAGAATTAAAAGAACATATTGGTTTCCTACGTGACAATCTTCGAAAAAAACATGTTATAACACAAAGTTCATGTGAAAAAAAAATGGAAGCTTTTTATTCGGTGAAATATCATTCCAAGAGACATGATTGTTCATTTATAGGTGAATAGACTGAAGTACGTTGACTTGTAGTGTTTACGGAATGAAAAAGAAATTCGTTGAATAAAATATTCATTGTATTCAGATGTTATCTCTAGTCGAGTTCTAATTTGGACTGAACAAAATTAGTATTTCAACTTTGCCTTGACTAATTTAGAGTCTGACCAAATTACAATTTTGCCTCCAATAAACACACGCCAATCGTTTCATAGATAATTTTCAGCTTTATTCTCTTCGATAAAAGCTGAAAATTATCTATGAAATACTGTCGATGTATTTTTCTTACAGAACACTAGTATTTGTTTATATGATCTACACAAAAAAAAAAGAATTAAAATAAGCTTCTTTGATCTACAAAAGAATCAATCCATCGAAATGAATCGAAGCGACGATATTTGAATTTTTTCTCATAGTGTTTTTGTGGTCCATTTTGTGTACTTATCATAAATGAATATCGAGATGACTGTATATAAAAAAATCAAACATAATCAAAGTGAATTTCATCATATATGGCAGGTGATCATGAAAAAAACGCAAACTTTCATCAGTATATGTTTGTTTGACCTGAAGAAATTCGAAGGTCATACTTTTGAAACTAATCAACACACCCTTATATGTGTATCTGCATTGATTTCATATAATCAAATTTATAGATGAAAACAAAGCATACTCATTTCTCTCATCAATAAAAAGATTTTTATCGTTTTTTCAACAAGAAAAAAAAAATAATTTAAAAAACATAATAAAAAAAATTGATTATATATTCCATTATATGCAGCTCATGAAGTTTTTTAATCAACAAAATCGCATGATGATGTACATACCAAAATATAAAAAAACATTCAAGATTACCAGGGTATTGTTGTCGAAAAGCATGAAACCTCCTCTTAGATCGACGAAAAATGAATGTGTGTAGTTTGCTCTAGAATTAAATTGGCTTCACAACAAATAAAAACTGATTTACATACAATTCTTGCTGATTCTTATAAAAAAAAACTCTATCATTCTTTTTTGTTTTATTTTATAATCTGAATAAAAAAAATCAGAAGTAAGATTGAATTGAATCAATTTGTACAAAATAAGCTTGACGATGGCTACACCATTACCTACTGTCCATGTTACACATACAGCACGAATGAGACGTCGACGATCTCAATCTGTAACAATACCAAATACAGGTCCACAAGACAACAATATTCGAGTGCAAAGTCTTGGACGGGTAAGCATAAATCAAATTATATTAGAAATATCTATGTTATACAGAATAATTTTAGAAAGAATTTGTGGCACAATTACAAAAAGAACGACTGAAACAACAGATGAAACACGATGAACAAGATGAAGGTCAAGACGAACAACAACATAATGAAGAAGATCGTCATCAACCAACAGTTAGTCGATTAGCAAAGTCGAGTAGAACCATGTCAATGAGGAAAATGGCAACATCAGCAGGCGTAACGGTAACTACTGTGAAGAAAGAACTACCATCGACAGCATCGAAAACTACTCATGCACAAGAAGATGAACAAAATCATACGCATCAAGTGCAAGTTACTCATGTACCACGATTAGGATCCACAAGGTCAATTAAAAGACCTAATCCAATTACATTAGGTAAGGGTTCCGATGTTAATTCATTAAAAACATTCAAAAATTGAAATCTTAATTCACCAATAGAAAGTAATGGTTCATACCTTGAGTCATCACAAACATTGTCGAATCCTATGACAGCATCATCCATTCCTTTAATAACATCATCTAGCAATTACATGACAAAATCTGAAATATTCGATCAAGAATTTTCTCTCAATGACGGAAAAGATCGTACAAGAAGAAATGATCTTAAAAGTCAAAGTAGTATCAGATTAGATGAACAAGAAAGGTAGGCTATTTATATTAAATAATTCTTGAATTCACATGTTCGTTTTTTTTTTCATGCAAGAAATCCCAATGTTTCTTGTACACGACCATATGCAAGTTCTAGTGCACATTTTTTGACTTCCGTTGTTGCAATAATGATTGGCTGTATTGCATTTGCATTTAGTCTTACTGCATTGGTACTTGTTCTACTTCTTCGGTCGACAGTCGATTCTAAATTAGGTTTGAAAGAACTTTTTGCTTTCTCATTTATAATTTTCTTCTTTTTTTTGATAAAAAGAATTTTTTTTTTTTTTTTATTGCTAAGTAGCATATTTTAAAAGGATTCTTTTCTATAATAGCAACAAACTCAACAACATCAAGTTCGTCATCAGGAACTTTGCCATCTGCATGTTCCAATTATACCACTCTCGATGATCCAACTCGAAATGTAGCTGCAGCAGGTTATGCACTTGGTTGCGATACAACGTCACCATTCATTAATCGAACAATGCCAGTTTGGATAAGATTTATAGGTACAGGTGGTAGTACATTACCTTTAGCAACACCTGGTATGAATCTATGCGGTTCTGAAGGTACTGGTTGGTATGATGGTACAATGCCATCATCAACAGGCGAAATTATAAATGGAACTGCATGTTTTACTTGGTATTATAGTGTATGCCGATTTTCTTCTAGTATTAGTGTAGCGAATTGTGGTTCTTTCTATATCTATAATTTACCTCCACCGCCAGCCTGTATGTTACGTTATTGCACTATTTAATTGTATTTGACATGAATGAATTATATTTGAACATTTCTTTTTTTTTTCAATAAAAGTTTTGCTTGCGATTTTGATAAAAAAGATTATTAAGTTCTTTCGAATGAATAACGGGTGAGATGCAAAAGTTCGTGTATAAATGTCAATTCATTTTTCATCGGATACAACGCGTGTGAACAAACTCGAAAATAGTTATACAGAATTGACACCGAAAGCTTCTTTTAACTGTATATTCAGACAAGTTATATTATGTCTCGTCTTCTTGGAAGAAGCACGTCTTTCAACAGCACTAAAATGTAGGCTGTTGAAGGAAACGAATATTGCAGTAGGTACTGTTCCTGCGGTATTTAGCGATTTCTTTCGGTTCATTTCATAGATTGATGTTAATCTTTTCTCTATTAGATTGCCGTCTCTATTCTCGAGAAATCATGCAGTAAAGCTGAGAAAACTCACTCTCGAGTGTCTAGCTATTTTTGAATTGATGTTCGTATTGCTTTGTTCACTGTTCAATTTTATCATTTCCATTCATTGACTCAGGTATATTCATAAAGCGAGTATTTTGAGCCATTGGCAGTTATCATTTAAACTGGTTTTGCTTAAAAAATGGCACCATTAAAATCTCGAAAAACTTTTATTGTCTCATCATCATTTTCACATTAAGTTTTGACGTTATTTCTTACATCATTATTTTTCAAATTGTCGATCACATCATCTAATGTGATACCGTACGTCTTTCTATCAAGTTTGTAGAGAGTATAACGATGCATCTAATCGAAAAAAGATCATCAACAAACAATCAACCGCAATGGACAGTATAAAAATAATACTGAGAAATTTTTTTCCGTGTCGATTACTTTGAGCTATTTTGACAGTTAGAAAGAGCTTTCGACGTAGATGCTGTACAAGTATTTTCTAGTTTATTCACACATGTATGAGACGATAAAAAAACAAATCGACATTTGTGCAGGAATTTTTGCATCATCCATTAGTCGGTCTTATATAAACGTAGTCTGCTGACATCTACTTTGAACTTTTCCAGTATTCGTTTATTATTCTTACCTAAAGACTTCTTTTCTGAATCATGGGAAAAAAGATGTCTTCGTGTTATTATTCATTAAGTTTTCTGTTTTGTCTACTTGTTTTTTTTTTTCCCCCAAAATTTTTTTTTATCAATATATATATATTCTTCTCTTAGATATTTAATTCATATTTATTCTTTATTTTTTTACTATAGATTATATTTTTTGTTTGATATAATAATATGGGAGTTCCAGCATTTTTTCGTTGGTTAACAAAAAAGTATCCATCAATTATTGTTAATTGTATTGAAGATAATCCTTCTACAGGTACATTACGTAAATAATTTTTTCATTAAAATTTTTTCGTTTAATTTTATTAGATGCTCAAGGTGTTTATCATCCACTAGATGAAACGCGTCCGAATCCAAATGGAATCGAAGTAAATATTTTAAAAAAAAAACAATTTTAAATATATCAGTCCTTTTTTATCTTTTAGTTTGACAATCTTTATTTAGATATGAATGGAATAATTCATCCGTGTACACATCCGGAAGATCGTCCACCACCAAAAAATGAAGACGAAATGATGATATTAATATTTGAATGTATTGATCGTTTATTTTCAATTGTTCGACCACGTAAACTACTTTATATGGCTATTGATGGTGTTGCACCACGAGCTAAAATGAATCAACAACGTTCAAGACGTTTTCGAGCATCAAAAGAAACAGTTGATAAAGCTGAACAAATGGAAAAAATTAAAAATGAAATACGTGCTAATGGTGGTCTTTTACCTGAAGATAAAAATCAACAAGAAAAAAGTGAACATTTTGATTCAAATTGTATAACACCAGGTACACCATTTATGTCTAAATTAGCCGAATGTCTTCGTTATTATATAAGACATCGAATGAATACAAATCCAGCATGGCGTTCAATAAAAATTATTTTATCGGATGCCAATGTACCTGGTGAAGGTGAACATAAAATAATGGATTATATTCGTCGACAACGTGCACAACCAAATCATGATCCAAATACTCATCATGTTTTATGTGGTGCTGATGCTGATTTAATTATGCTTGGTTTAGCAACACATGAACCATATTTTACAATAATACGTGAAGAATTTAAACCAAATAAACCTCGACCATGTGATATATGTGGACAATTAGGACATGATATGAAAGAATGTCAAGGTATTGCAAAAGAAAAATTTGGTAAACATGATGAATTAATAGCAGCAAAAAATTATGATGAAACTCGTTATATATTTGTAAGACTTTCTATTTTACGTGAATATCTTTATCGAGATTTAGAAACTCATTATCAATTACCATTTCAATGGGATCTTGAACGTGCTATTGATGATTGGGTATTTATGTGTTTTTTTGTTGGAAATGATTTTTTACCACATTTACCATCACTCGAAATACGTGAAAATGCTATTGATCGTCTTATACGTATATATAAAGATAATGTACCTAAATTTAAAGGTTATTTAACTGAAAATGGTATACCAAATATGGAATGTGTTGAAATTATTTTAACAAGTATTGGTAAAATGGAAGATGAAATATTTATGAAACGACATGAATCTGATCAACAACAACGACAACGTGAACGAAATCGTTCATATAATAATCAACCACCTAATAAACGACTTCGAGTGACAGGAGAACGAAATGGGTATGTTTATTTTTATATATTGAATGAATATTCATAGTAATAGAACTGAAGAAATACAGACTTTTTTCTTTGTCTAACTTCTTATAAACAAAAAAAAGACTTCTAAAGAAGAACAAGCTATGTTGAACGTAGGAAAGTCAATTCATGACTCGCCTATCTAATATTCACGACGATATTAAAGATCGATCGATGTAAGATCAATAACTCAACAACGATAACAGTTAGTAGCTATGAGTGTGGATATAGTTATGAATGAAATCAATATCTATACTCACACCCCCTCTCGATAGGAATAGAATTAGAAGTAGACAAGCTAATTGCTGATGATGATAAAAATAAAATTTCTTTTTGCATGAATAGACAATTTTATCTTTTTTTTGTTCTACTCTGCATACTTACTTTTCATTGTAGAAATGCTTGAGTCAATAAAGAAACGATATTAGGTTTTTCAAAAACATAAACTTTACATAGATAATATACAACATCTTGTGAGAATTTCTATTGAATTTAATTAACTGTTATAAATTTATGTTGAATTTCTTTTAAATCTTTTTTTTATTATAGACCCGTAGCTTTACCTGTTTGGATGTCAGCACCTCAACTAGAACCTCAACCGATTGGTCAACGACCTAATTCATATATTAATAATCCAGCTCAAGCTAATATACAGTTACGTCAGATGCAACGTGTCGATTTTTCATCAGATAATCGTCCTAGAAAACGTCCTTATAATGAAGTGGAACCAGAAACACCTGATACTCCTCTACTTGATAAACAAGATTCAATTAATGATGAAGAAGAAGATAATGATCCAAATGATACAGTTCGACTATGGGAAGAAGGTTGGCGGGAACGATATTATAAAAATAAATTTAATGTTACTAAAGATGATTTGGAAGCATTTCGTATACAAGTTGCACAAAATTATGCTCGAGGTTTATGTTGGGTTCTTCAATATTATTATCAAGGTGTACCAGCATGGGATTGGTATGTATTTTAGAAACGATTCATGAAAGAACTAAAGGATCGAAACACTAGTCAAATTTCAAATGTTGGGTATTTTTATGTGCATTGGAAGGGTCATTATGTAGAACCACTAAATCTAAATATTTAGCACATGCGAAAACTTCTAGTCATATTAATCTAGATCGACTTTTTAGCGCTACTTATCTATTTTCCAGAAAATATGTTATGTAACTTTTGATTGTCTACAAAATGAAAAAAAAAAATTCCCTTCTGGATGAAAGATGTTTTATATCTCTTTTCTGTTCTGTGGTTTTTCAACAGAGAACAAATATCATTTGCCATGTTTCATTATCATGATACGGTTGTGAGGTAAAGTAAATGTAACATTCTAAATCAGTGTCAAAAACTATATTGAGTGAAATGCATTTTAGAGAAATTTTTTCCCGACGAAAAACTAAGTTCCTGAAGACTATAAAGCAATCCTTTTATTAAATATGACCATCACGGATCACATGGGTTTTTCTCACAGGAACAAAAATTTTCTCTAAAATGTATGATTTTATGTAGTTTTTGACATTGATTCTAAACGTGACTTGAACTTTGCCTTACAGCCATGTCATCGCAATGAAAAACCACTAAACATGATTTTTTTTTCTATTGGAAGATCAATATGTAGAAAGAGGTGTAAACAACGCTTTGCCTCGAAAGTAAACTTTTTCCAATGTTTTTTATCATTTTTTACAGAAGCAACAGTTACATCATGTATATAAAACTCAGTTTGGATTGTTTGATTTTGACAAATAGCAACAGATATATACATTCAAAAATCGACAGTTGTCCACTTATAAACTACGACCTTTTTCATTCATGTTTGATTATATAACCCCAGTTAACAGATGACATATAAAATTTGAAGTAGTCTATTTTTTCAGCTGTTGGTGCTCTATCTTCTAGTACACGGGATGAAAAAAATCTGTAGCTTGTTGAAGTGTAATTCTAGTAAACATGAATACGATAGTTCATCATTATTTTCTGAATCGTAAATAGATAGTGTTGAAAAGCCGATCTTGACTAACTTTACTATAAAACATCCAAATGAACTAAAAAGTTGGATTTACTGATTCTAGATGATGACTTTTCAAATACAGATTAAAAAAATCAGATATTGAGATTTTGAACAATACTTCGGTCTTCGCATGAACTATCTTTTAATATTAACTTTCATTTGAATTATCATTTACTTTTATTTTTCTGCTTTAGGTATTTTCCTTATCATTATGCACCATTTGCATCTGATTTTCTGCAAGTTAGAAATGTGTCAGTATTTTTTGATAAAACAACAAAACCATTTAAACCATTAGAACAGTTAATGGCTGTATTTCCATCACAATCTCGGAAATTCCTACCTATTGAATGGCAATCATTAATGATAGAGAAAGAATCGCCAATAATTGATTTTTATCCATTAAATTTTTGTGTGGATCTTAATGGTAAACGTTATGAATGGCAAGGTGTTGCTTTATTACCATTTGTTGATGAAAAACGTTTACATCGTACACTTGATCATGTCTATTCAACATTAACACAGGAAGAACAAATACGTAATAAACGTGATTATGATCGTTTATATATACATTCAAGTAATTTATTATATGATTATTTTAAAGAATTATATGTTCCAGGTGAAAATCAAGTGACAAGAAAAACTCCACTTGATATGCCAACAATGTTAAGTGGAGGTATGGCTGGACAAATATGGCCTGATGATGATGATAAAATAAAACCTATTGGAGAATTAATTAAACCACCATTACTTAATTGTGAAGATATAATTAATAATCAAGTTATTTGTGTTAAATATCGAGATTTATCATTTGATGATGATTATATATTTAAAGCTAAATTATTAGAGAATGTTACAATGCCATCAGCAACATTAAAACCTCGAGATTATGATCAAATGACACCTTATCAACCAAATCTAGGTTTTGCACAACGACCACAATATCAAAGAGATTTTGCAACAGCTCATCGTTTTATTCGTCATTCAATGGGTGGACAACAGTCCTATCAACAAGAAGAACAACAACAACAACAACCAGGCGGATATTATCCTCAGCGTCAACCAGATAGGTATTATTCTCAACAGCAGTCCGGTGGAGGTTATCCTCAACGGCAGTCAGATGGGGGTTATTCTCAACGGCAATCAAGTGAAGATTACCCTCAACGACAGTCTGGTGGTTTTTTTCCTCCAAGGCAGCCTAATAGTGGTTTTCGTCCAAGACAACCAGATGGTGGTTATCGTCCACGACAACCAGATAGTGGTTACCGTCCTCGACAACCAGATGGTGGTTATCGCCCTCGACAACCGGATGGTGGTTTTCGTCCACGACAACCAGATAGCTATTACTCACAGCGCCATCAAAATCCATATAATTCATATAGGCCGAATTATTAAGAAAATGTATTAAAAAAACTTTTCGTTTCTATTATGCCCATGTTAGCATATATATAATAAAAGAAATTAGAACAAAATAGAAATTTACTCTGTACAAATGAAATAGAGTTCAAATTTTAAGTGAAAAATTGTTTGTCATTCTAGTTCAAATGTATATTCATGTAAATAAGAATAAACTGAACTTCTTCATCGAAATTAATCGATAAAACATTTATCAGTATAAATTATAATTAGGCATCAAAACTGAAGACATCAGCTATCTTATTTCATATTTACATATATTTTCTTTAAAATCAAAAAGAAAACGAAAAGAACTCTTAAGAAGAACCTTGCAATTTCGTTTTCTAATATCATATTCTAATGGATAACAAAGCTCAAGCTGTATTTCTTTTCTCAATTTATAAAATTAAGTTTTATAGACAAAAAATATGGCCCATAGCTGAAATAATTAATTATTGTTAGAAGAAGCACTATGCGATACACCTAGCAGCACAATTATTTCTATTAGTTTACAAGTTTCGACTACTTATTCGGTTTTAAAATAAAAATATTTAAATTTAAAAAATTTTTCTGCTTAAGAATGACAACAATTTCTTCTCATGCGAAAAGTCTACACAAGCCAAAGAAAACCAAACTCACGAAAATCTTCATCAAATACACTAGTCTTGTTAGTGACAACACTTTTAATTAAGTATGCTATGTAATTACAGTTCATAAAATTGGTCTCAGATCTAATTGAATCCACGTACGAAAATTTCGCATCTGACGGGCTCTATACCTAATGTACATGAACATAAATCATCATCAAGACTAAAAAGGAATTGCTGAGTAAAAATACAAAAGTAATAAAGAAGAAGAAAATTGTTTTCAATGATTGATGCTAAGTCATTGTTTTCCTATATTATTTCAACTGACGTTCCATAATTTATTTTGAAGATGGCGTTCCTTTTCATGTTCTATTCTGGACCATGGTCAATATGCGAACATTGGCTCTTCTCTTCATCCAACAGAATAGAACAGGAATAGGCATTGTTTCAATGATTTCCTGTTCATAATAATATAATGAAAGAAACGAAGAAAGAGAACAAGGGAGAAAAGATACAAAAGGAGAAACAAGTGTGATGTGTTTGTATTTGATTCAAGTGAGTAGCTGTTATTTTTTTTTTATTACATTTTAATCTCTTTTTTTAAAAATGTTTGATACGAATAGAAGAAGGTGATAAAAATTTCACTTCTCTTATTTTGTACGGATGATTAGTCGGCGGAAAATTGATTGTTGCTTGTGATATTTGATTATTTTTTGTGAATAGTCATCATTATGTTACTCGTTGAAAAGATATCAGATGAATAGATAATGTCAAAAAAAAAAAGAAAAAAAGATCAGACAGAAAAGACAAAAAAGTGAGAAGGACATATCACCACAGGAACTCATTTGATTGGCATAAAGAAAAGAATGTGTTGTTATCTTTTGTTGCTGACCTCGCCACACACTAGATGGTCAATTTTCTCTATCTAATGCCATACGTACAATACATATATAAAACTAGAGAATTGTTGATGTTGTTTTTATATTTGTTGTTGTTAGCTGACGTTCATTTAGCACGATGTTTGAATGAAGAGCTGTTACAAGCCTTTTCCTTCCGATTAATGTTTGTGTGACTATGTAATCATCTCAACATGTAGAGTTATTTGCATACATACATATATAAGAAAAGAGGGAGAATAAGCGTGTTATTTCAATCATCATTACGAACAAATGCTTTTTGACCTGTTGACCATTATTTCTTCTCGTTGCGCTCATATTTCTGATAGTTATATCCGAAAGAGGTGGTATATAGAGAATACTTGTATAAAGAGTCCAAACGAACGAGAGTTAGGGTATGTAATGAATAACGATGAATGATTGTATATTTATCAATATTTCATATACATATAAATTACAAAAAACGACTCTTTGTTTTTTGTCGTCTCGCATGTATCTGTTCATCGAGCGTGACGTGATCTTTTCTTTCTATATATATATTGTTTTTGTCAGTTACATATATCTTTAGTTAATGACTAGTAATTAGTTCGTCTGTCTATCTGTCTTTTTCAGTCAGTTCATCGACAAGTTGATAGAACAATTATTACTGTTTCTTACATAAATATATAAATTGTATGCTTCATCAAACATAGTTTCAATTTAATATGTCTATGTTACACATACATTATCTAGGTTTATAGCTATTATAAACTGAAGTAATGTGTAATGTCCTATTATCTATTATAGAAAGAGTAAGTAGTAACTGACGACCTGCACAGGTAAACTTTTAAAATTCAGCTCCGAAAATTTTTCTTTACGTAAATTAGTAACAGCTTACAAGTTCAAAGAAATTATGTAATTTAAGACTAGTATAATTTGACGGATCATATCTAATTTGAGAGTATTGTACACGAATAAATTCTATATTTGATAAGAGAAAAGGATACGATTCTGTTGAATTAGTACCATAAAAATAAAACTTCAAAAAATACAATTCAAGGCTGGGGTTACTTTCAACGAGTTACCTTACATAACAAAACAATTGAAACATGTTGTCGGTGTTTCTGTACTTTACATCAACTCCGACAAAATCAGAGTTCAGAGTCTAATGCACATCTCTAGTGATGACTATTGAGCAAGTGAACATCAGCCTGATAATATGCAATTTTAAATAGATGATCAATGTAAGAGATTTGCCTATAATCGCTTTTTTTTTATTCTTTTGTTAAGTTCAGCTTTATATGATGTTAATCATCAACAAAACAAGGTCGTTATCTTGTTCTTCTTTTATCTAGGCAATCCTAACCTTTTGATATAATACATATATATATATATATTTGTATTATAATGTCATTCTTCATTTGTTCTCAAATGGATAATACATGTTTTTGAACAACTTAGACTAACTGTTCAATTTATTGTCGATATAAATATGAAGGTATGAGTGGGTATAAACGAAAGAATAATATAGAAGTTGTTCATATCCCTGAAGCAAAATATAACTCTTTTTTTGTGGTTGAAGAAAGAAAAAAGAAACAGAAGTCGAACAGACACTTATGGATGTCATCGAAAAGAATTGAATGAATATACAAGTAGCTGTCTGCTGTTTTATCAAAGAACTTGTTTCAATTTGAACAAGAACACTCCTCTACATCGTTTTTTTTTGTATTTTATGTCATGCCTGACCCTATTATGCATTCGATACACTTGCCATCTGTTTCGTTCGTACGTTCATTTACCTTTTTTTGAACTTTATGGTAAAATGAGATTTCATATTTACATAACGCATTCCACTATCTTTGTAATTATGACTTATCAATGAAATAAAACTTGGTTTCAGATTTCAAAATGTAATTAATTTTTTTGATTTGATTAAATTATGTTATTATTCAATGTCGATTCTACTATCAATCATCAACATTTTTCTTCTCATTTATTCAGGTAAAAAGAAACATTTCGTTTTATAAAATAAACCATTTCTATAATTGGTATCAATAGTAAACGTAATTTCTGTACTATCATCATTAATAATAATCGATAGTGAAATCGGTAATATCAATGTTATTATACCATGTCCAATAGATCGAAATGAATGGACACTTCCATCGATACTTCAATGGTATCGTTCAAAAAATAATTATACAAAACCTATTGCTAGTCAATTTAACAATTACCCTGTACATATTGATGATATCTATCGTAATAAATATAGTCTTATTTCAAATGGTTCATTAATTATTGAAAATGTTCAATTAAGTGATAATGATACATTTGAATGTCGATTAATTTTAATTGATCGTGGTCTATTGGATATAAAATATAAATATTTTATTACACTTCGTGTCAATGGTATGTTTTTTTTTAAATGTAATGTTTCTTGTAAAAAAAATGAAATAAAATTTTTAGAACAACCATATTTTATTAATCTATCGAATTCATTACAAGTAGCTTCATATTATTCAACAGTTAATTTCATTTGTCACATTTATGGAGTTCCGGTTCCAATAGTAACATGGTATCGAATTCTTGAGAAAAATAAACAGACGATCAAAGATGAAGACTTAGAATTACTTTTAGTTGATAGTCAACAGTATGTATAATCTTATAGGTCTATTTGTATACATTTTTGATTTCTATTTGTTTTTATATAGATTGACTCTTCATAATGTGGATGATCGTATGGCTGGTCAGTATAGATGCATTGGAAAAAATCGACTTGGTAAAATACACAATGACTTTCAATTTCTTATACGTGGTATAAAAAGATTTTTCCTTTTTTATATTATATTTAATATTCGATTATAAAAGGTTCTATCTATTGGCGACGATTTCCTGAAAGTCAAACTGTAAAAATAAATGATAGCCTGATTTTAAAGTGTGAAGGTGAAAGTAGTGAAAAATTACAATACAATTGGTATGTTTGAATCATTAATGAGTCATCGAAAAATAATTAGACCAAATGTTTACTCATTTTTCAGTCTACTTAAAGCATTTGTAGGTATTTGAAAGCATTGAGTTAGAAACAGGATTATGCGTTCTTTTCGAATATAGGTGTACAATTCTTGTAGAGTTTCTGATCTAGGAGTTATGAGTCGACATTTTAGAGTCCCATGAATTAAGTTTAGACAGATAATTGACATATTTTGCTGCAATAGTCTCCTTTACTGCATATGCTAGATTAATGATTTAATTGCATAGAATAAAAAGAAAAATTGTTCTCTACAGACTGATATAAGAAGTAAGCGTGTCAGAAGAATCAGTTAGGAGTGACCAAGTCAAAAGGAAAAAAAAGCTGATTTCAGTAATTCAAAAATGTTTCTGGGCATTAGAATAGGGAAAGAGAATTACTATTACGTAGCCAAGTAATAGGTGACTGAGAATTCGTAGATTTGATCTTTGGTTATAAAATAATTGTTAAGAGAATATCATGATCTTTTATAAATGTTGATTAGAAGTTTTTGAGATTGAGAAACTTGAATCTATAATGGGTTTCTTGAGTAAGTGCATGAAAATAGTCCTTGCTGCATCAAAAAATGAAGTATAGAATTTCAAGACTTGAATTACATATTCGGATTTCTCGATTGTAAAGATTGTTGGTTAAACTTCATAAAAAAAAATCGTTACCTTATGAAAAACACCAAGTATAGAAATTCTTCGTCACTCATAGTTGGTAACATAAGGATAACATCTCAATCCTACTATTGACTATTATGATTGCGTAGAACTATCTTCTATTCTCATTCAAACGACAACAAAGTGTGATTCAAGATATACTCGAGGAATTTCTGAAGGTAAAACAGTTGATTCCAAGTGCTTTTATTGATTTTAATGACTCGATATGTTTGTAATGTCACAGAGTTAGCTGTTTCCTCATTGGATTGAGCTTACATTGCAAGTCTGCTTGTCATAGAAATAGAGAAGATTGTCTAAACTGGCATGGTGTTCCTTACCAAAACATTCATCCTTAAGTCATGACTTAGACCCGACTAATTATTAAGATACCATTTGATTGAGAAATATTTACTCTTTCACTTTGTTATATTTGAAATAAGTGCCACTTCTACCTTGGATGATTTTTTGCACACTTAAGTACATCCATATTTTATTTATGAATTTTTAAAAGGTCGAGTCATAACTTCTGAACAGGAATTTCTACAAAAATTTGAAACCCATACTGAGCAAGAACATGAAATTCTAATTCTAATCCAATGTTTTCAAGATTCTGAAGACTCATTAAAAAGACTGAAAAATCAATGAACATTTTATCTGATTATTTTTTCGATGACCTAGTATATGTAGAAAATTTATCATACAACATTTGTTATATATAGGTTGAAAGATGATTATCCTATATCAGAAACTGTCTCATCACGAGATCGTATACAAACTTATAGTGATGGTGTTCTTAGTATTAATAATATTGAACCTTCTGATCGTGGATCATATGTATGTATAATAAGTATAATAAATTCAGCTAGTGTTCGTAGTAAACCAGCGATAATAACTGTTAAATGTAAGTTAACTATTTCTTTGTATTTATTTTTGAAATTCATAAAAGTAAATAATAATTAGATCCACCAATACCTTCGCATAATCATCAAACAAAAAATTTAACATTTATTCGAGGTTCAATAGGTATCTGTCCATGTTTACTTGATGCTTATCCACCAATTCAATCTGTTTCCTGGTATCGAAATGGTGAATCTATACGTATCGAACCAAAAGGTAATTTACTAAAAACAAGCAGAGTTTTTAGTTTTTTATTAAAATATTTTATAATTATAGGTGGTTCATATTCTATTAATTCTGATTATGGTTTAATAATAAAATCTGTTGGGATTGATGATGATGGTAAATATTTTTGTCGTGCACAAAATTCTGAAGGATTCGGTGATGATAGTATACTATTTTATGTTGAAACAAAAGGTTTGATTTGAATTTTTATTTATTAATTTATATATTGTCTAAAAAAAAACAAATAAATTATAGAACCAATTAAATTTATTCTAAAACCACAGTCTATTTATCATGTTAATGAACGAGATCAGCTGATATTACCATGTGTTGCTTTTGGTAATCCACCACCAACTATAAAATGGCTTAAAGTATGAAAAAAGTTTTTGTCTTTTTCCATATAAATAATAGTTGTGTTTTTAATAATTAGAATTCCATTGAATTAGATGAAGTTAATGAAAATTTGACATTACAATATATTGATAAAACCGATCATGGTTCATATATATGTCAAGCATCAAACAAACATACAACCACGAATATTACTACATCAATTATTGTTGAAAGTGAGTCGAAATAATGATATAGATGAATGAAAAAATCATTTGTGCTGATCATTACATAATATTCGAATTGTGATATTGTTCATTTCGGATTAGAAAGTATTCTGACATAGATAAATCTTTCATCAGGGTTGAATTAGTCTAAGATATTGCACCTTTGATGAAAGCTTCGAACTATTGGATGTGGTACGATACTTAGCATTGATAGTTAGGAAAAGTATAGACTCTTTCAGGACTCCATAGTTTTTAGAAGTAGAAGACGCTACCGACTTGACAGACAGTTGGAGGCAGTCTGTTGGGCAAAAATTGACCGATGAAGGAACCATCCGCAATGATACTCGCCGTTTGAATTCATATTATGCCTACAAAAATATCTCGATGGAACTAGCAAAAGTCTAAAATGGTTCCTACCCATGGGCTTTCGGAGCCAAGTTAGGATCGTTTTACTAAATTTTAAACACAATTTCGAGTATATACCGAAAAATAGAATTTCGACGTGAAGTCTAGTCCATCAGTGTACTGAATGACCGGCAGAATACTCTGAGAGTTTCAGTCGAAAAGAATTTATTTCTCGTCGTGTTATTGGATGTTCAAGTGAACTCGACTTTTAGGACTTGAATGTGACAGAGAGCTGTTTTGAGAGATTCAATATCTTAACGAAGGAAGATTTTTTTTTCAGCTGAAACTTTACAGTTATTTTAAGAACTATTATCCTTATCTATAGGCAAAATCTTAGATCAAGATTTTGTCATTTGATTTTTGGGCATTACCTACAAATGAACCGAAAATCCATTAAAATGATCATCGATCGGCGACGTAGGCTCGCGAAGATGAAACTCTTGTACTTTTACAAGTCTCAGTGGAATTTACATATGGCTTCAATATGAGTCGAGACTTACGCTCTCCTTTTATGAAAGGAGTATGGTCAATGTCACTATTTCCTTTATCGTCATTCATGAGAAATTTTTTATTTTGTTTCTTTCCACTAGATACGACACCACAAGCACCACATAATATTCAATATAAACAAATATCATCAAATCTTTTCCTTTCTTGGGAACCTGGTTATGATGGTGGTCGATTTCAACATTTTATCATCTGGTATCGAACATTACATAAAAAAAAACGAAATTGGAATCAAATTCGTGTATTACCAAACAATGCAACAGAATTTACATTATTTGATTTAAAATTAAAGCAAACATATGAATTAACAATTGTTTCAGAAAATGACTTAGGTCTAGGAACATTTACTCCAATTATTACAATTCCTTTAAATCAAACACAAAATTCATCAATTGATTATCTCCATTATGCAAATGAAACAACACTATTTCGACCACTATCACCAATAAATTTTCATTTATATCAATCGGGATTAAATCTTCATATAACATGGAATCATCCAAATATGATTGATTCACCAATAAATATTGTTTACTATGTCATACAATGGCGTTCAACAATTTTATTTAATAATCAACAATCACAGCAATCAATTCTTGTTTATTATCCTACTCGTTCATATATATTAAAAAATATAAAACAATCAAAATATATTATACAAGTGATGTCTTATTCAGATCAAGGAACATATAGTTTGCCAATTGAATCACAAATTAATATTCGTATGTATTTAAGGATACCCTCTCCTCTCTAGTCTTTTTTTGACCAAAAACTCGTTGTTGTGCTTGACATAAAGTATGATAACTTCAAATGTCATGTGCTATTAGAGACATCATTCGACTGCAAATACGTTACTCTTACAGAGCTACTAAATTTAAGGAGTTTTTTTCATAGTAATCATATTGTAATTCTCTTTTTTTACTTAACATAATGCGAAACATCAGTTTTCTTAATTCTGATTTCTCATGTCTTCTCCTTAACTTCACCCAATCAGACCAACATTTTCACCACAAATAATTGTCAGTATTCTTACAATAAAATCATGGGTTCTCGTTTGTGACTTTGCAATCTGGATTTATAAGGTTCTGACAGTTAACACTCAGTTTTTGACTCCGAATCTTTATGTGTTTCTCTCGTCATATAAAAAAGAAAACTAGATTCTTGAAAACACTCAAAACTACCTTTACGATATCTCAAACAAAGTTTCAGCTGAATCGAATAAAGTTTTATTAGGGTCGTAATATACTGAAATGCAATCCTATAGAAAGCATTCCTTAAAGTTTTTTCTCCTCGAACACGTTTCTCCTTCTTTGAAATGCAATTCTATGGAAAGCATTCCTTAAAGTTTTTTTCCTCGAACACGTTTCTCCTTATTTGAAATGCTCTATCTATGGTAAAAATTTCAATCTGATCGGTTGTATACTCTTCGAGAATCAGAAACGATTAAAAAAGAGCAGAGTACCCTTAAATTGTTTTCTAAAATGCAATAAGTTTCGTTTTTTTCTTATATGTTCAGGATTCAATGCAATTCATTCCTATAATGGATCAAGTCGTTTACTTATAATATTACTTTGTATATTGACCATATTAACAATAGCATCGATTTGTTTCTGTATATTTTGTGTAATTAAATATTATTACCATCGACGATCTTATATTACGGATCTTGAATGTGGTAGAGAAAAAAATATTATGAACTGTTTTTTAAGTACTGAATCGTGCTTTTTTCTCTTATATAGATTCTAAATGGAAATGTTGTTGTCTGTCTCATATCCGATACAAGTATGTATGAAAAATTGATTGAATAATAATTCTCTTTGTTTTTGAAATTATATAGATTAGGTGATTGTTCTCATCTAAAAGTTGATCGGTATCATGCAAGCCTTCTTAAATCAAATGATCTTCCAACAACACCACTTTATCAATCTCAAAACCGAATAATACATCAAACATCCACTGCTCCAATTGGACTACCATCACCTCAAGAAAGTTTAACTGATTCAACAATATCCTTAGCTAAAGTAACAACAATACCACGTTGTCGTGATTCAGTTATATCAAATCTAATAGTTACACCACAATTAACGCGTGGTTCTCTATCAATAGACAATCCAAATGCAGTTGTTTCATCGACTCTAACATTTACAGCAACTGACGAAACTAAGATGACTTCATTTTTTGAACCAATTTCAGCTGATAATATCTCACCTGTACCATATGGTGATGTAGAAACTCGTAAAAATGGTTCTCGTCTTCCACTTGAAGCTGTGCCAGAAATTAATGAACTTGATGTAGCCAATAGTCGATATAGTTTCGATCCATCATTATTATCCACATTACCTAATTCTTATCATAATCATAGAGTTCAACCTAGTCCTATTCTTATTACATTTGATTCTAGTACATTGAAATATCGTACTTGAGTTCTTTCTTTATTTAGATCTTGACCTCTTGTGTATACATCAGATTCAGTATCTAATGCATAATCTCGTTCTGTTTTCCTTTTGTGATCTTATTCTTGTATTGTTTGACTTGAATCCACTTTTTTTTTATGTTTAATATTCAACTAGGAGTGAGAATGAATAACTTTGATTACATTGTAATAAATAGATCTGATCATTTTTTTCTTCTACGGTAATATGTTTTCTCATTCATAATTAAACTATGGTAAAAAATTTTGCTACTTAATGTGTATCCAACGATAACTTTTCAAGTTTGAAGAACATAACAAGTTGAATTATATAATATAACATTTAACTGAATGTTATTTTAGTATAGTAGGAAGTACTTTTACTATGACGTATGTCGCCATATTTTTATAAGAATATATTTTTTTCTTAACTTGTATAAGCTAGAAGAATATGGATTAGAAACCTCATAAGCAGTAACAACAAAAAAGACAACGATCAAATTGATATCAGTAACTAAGGGAAAATTTGCTAAAAAAATATAAGCTTCTTTCCTGGCATATTGTTTGATTTTCAAGCATGGTAAATGAAAGTGTCATGAGCTGTCTGTAGTCATCAAGTCATCGCCTTTAACATCAACAGTTTATTGAACTAATACTTTTACAAATAGAATAATTTTGTCTATTAAATATGAAATATCAGAGTCTTATCAAGGTGTTGCTGATTTCTATGCGATGTTTCGAGATATTCACGTTATGATCTTTATTTGTTTTGGATTTTTAATTGTATTAATAAAACATAATAAAGAATTGTTGAAATTCATTCTGCAAAGAGAAGAACAACACATCGGATTTTGTTTATCATATATTTTGGTTGTGATACAGTTTGTTATAATTATCTTGTAGTCGCGTTTATCATGGAATGTAGTTTAATTATTCATGATTATATTTTTGATTTTAATATCAAGTCGTGAACCTTTGTAATAGATTTCCAATGAATTACTATCACTAGTTCTGCTGCTATATCTATACTTATTGTATTTGATGCTATTGTAGACAAAGCAAATCCAATTTAATTATTTACTTTATTTAATAAATTACGTCAATCCACTAATCTATTTTTGTCAATCTATTCGATGTATTTGAAATACAATAGTTTCTGAAATATCATACTCAACTTTTTTCTTTTCTAGTAACCTATTTTGGACTTCACTTGGCATTCTGCTTTATAGTGATTGATTCAAAATAGAAATCCAATACAAGATGACGATGATCTTTTTTCTACGTTCGGTTCTCTATTTGTGTTCTGTTTTCGGTCATTATTCAATACCGATGTACGATTAGAATGAAAAAGAACAATTGAATACGATTCTTGTCTTATTGTTTGATTTTTTTTTGTACAGTTACTGATAATGTTATTTGCCCATTTTGGTGCACTATTTACCGGTTCAATAGAAGATGATTTAAGAACAGTTGGTTTTCATTTTATCAAAAACGGTTCTTGGAGAATTTTTTTACATGATACATGGAGTGTTCATAATGTTAGTGATTTTTTTAGGATCGCTAGCTGTTATTTTTTGTATTAGTCTAGCTGCCTTGCATTCTTATTTACTGTAGATGAAAACTTTACCTAATACATGCTGTCATTGACGTAGCTGAATATATGTGATTCAAATCAGTTACGAAGCTGCTACATTGACACTTACAATAAAATATGCTGTCATTCATAGTTTAACAAGACATTCTATGTTTCATTTAGTTAAATTCAATGAATGGATGATTATCGGCTTACTATAAAGATCGCTCATAATGGCAAACACTGAATCAACTTTTATCAAAATGTAAATACAATTTTACTTCCAAGTTATGTGAAACATGCGGCACTAGCTTGATGACAAGAATTTTCTGTATCTTAACTTATAAGATGAATCATCTATTTTGATACATTGATTGAACAATAGTGACACCAAAAGCACTCTTTAAATTTTGTATTTTGTTTCATTGAAATAAAAATTATTTTAATGAACTGTTTGTGTTAGAATTTAATATGTTGCTTGTTATTTTACTTTTTATTATTTACTTCTAGTTATTTATTGAATGTTATTATGTTATGTGGTCAATATACCAAGAAAGGTATCTTTAGCAAACGACAGCAAATCAATTTAATAAAAGCTTTTTAATTTTCCAAATAATCAAACTTATTAAAAAATAATTAGATTGGCTCGAAAAATTGGCGAGAAAAACATGTTTGTAGATATTGGTGTAGACTGTAGTACAAAAGATGATATTTGGTATTAAAATAGATATGTTTTGAATTTGAAAACAGTTGTTCTTCGTAATAATTATCAAAAACAACGTATGAAGTCTCAACATTGAGACTATAGCTTGTAAGGGGAGCTATTCTTCTGAAAAGGCGTAAAAATAATATTTCGAATAGAGAATCTGAGTAATATTTTTCATTGGTTACAACACAAGTCATGTATATGCATCCTTTCAAACTATTTTCTTTTATCTGATCGAGTTTCATTAATGATTACTATCATAATGATATTCAAATGCGTACTAAATAGTCTCAGTTCAGAGAAAATCAATCAATTACGATAATATTTTTATATGGCGTCTGTAGTGTTGCTACCTACAAACTGTTATTCAATTAAATAGTTCTTAGAATACGCGTTATAATCGGTTACAACATAATACATGGTGCATTCTCTATTTATGAGACTGATGTAATGATCTCTTCTTAGTGCTATGACTAGAACGGACATTGCTTACATTTTTGTCCTAGATGACACGTGCGCCAAAGAATAATGATTTCTAGAGAAATACGAACGAAATAAAACAGTCAATTGACGGTTCTTTTAGTTATATATATATATATATATATAAATGGATGGCAACCCTTGTCGTGTCCATCATTCTAATACTAGCATGATTTCTTATAAGCTACTCATATTAATTTTTCAGTTATTGTAACTAACCTTGGTCATGAACACAAGATTAAAAATGTTTAGTAAACCTGTGTCAAGATTACCGTCATATATGAAAACACGAGCGTAATAAGTTTTAAATATATGCAGTCATTTCAAGTAAATCTCAAAACTAGATCTAAAATGAAGTTATTTTCAAATGCCATTTGAACAAGAAGACAAGTCAAATGTTTCAACTGATTCACATTACAATTTAGTAATTGCAGCAATTTATCCATAAAAAACAGAAGCTGATAGCCATATTGCGCAAAACTAGCTGTAGATGTTATTTAGAGAAGCGCAATTACATTGTACATTTTTGTACATAGAAAATGTGGCTATAGTTTTAAAATAATTTATCAAATACGTACACAATCTTTAAAAAACTATGTCTCTGTGCCTATCAAGAAACCTATAAATAAGTCCATATTAATGTATGCATTTTTGATCAAGAGACGAATCTATAATCTTTCATTTATTTCAGAGGGAATTCAAAAGAAAATAACGCTTTCAACTTTTTCTACAATAACGGTGAGTACGAGATCAAAAAAAGATTTGTTATCTTACACATACTAGAGAAAGCAAATTTATAATATAGATGATATATATGAAACGTTTCTACAACTACAGTGAGATAACATTATAATTGCACATTTCATACCAGTTCCTATGAAACTTTACTGTATAAAAATCCAAGAAGATCGCATATATCTTATCTATGTATCGATATTTCCATTTTGATATGAAATTGTATTAGAGGACTATAAACACATATACAAATTTATTCATTGATCTAACACCTTTTGAAATAGAACTGTAACAAGAAAAGACTAGAGTTAGACAATTAGAGCACCTAATACATTCATTTTTATCGCCACATCCAGTGCCGTGAGCCACCTCTCTCTGTCTTTCCACCACTATTACTCTCAAATGAGATGTTTTTTGTTCATTTTCGTGCTGGGCATCATTCAGGCAGCTGTTATATATGTGATTTAGTCTTCATAGCTAATATGTTGGTTAGAAGCCAAAGAAACTTGACATTTTACATATTTTATTTCTTCAGAACTTGTTTTTCTACAATAGTTCTCGTTATCTAGAGTCGAACCTCTCCTACGGAGCAATATCTATATATATATATATCTCATACATGAAGTTATCATCAGTCTTGCTTCATACTTCAAGTACAAGTATGCTGATGTATAGAGTACTTACCTAGTGTCCCAATCCAAACTCTATTTGGAATAGACAGGCTTTGTTTAGTCTTCGTCCATTGTAACACAGAAAATAGATTGCTGAAAACAGAGCAGGACATTGTTAGGAAGCCTATATATGAATAAATGGCATATGTATTTTTGTTTAAGATATGATATTCAAAAAAGACTAAAAATTCAAACTTGAGTTTTCTGCTTGAAAACTTATGGATGAATTGCTATGAAGTTGTTTAGAAAATTGTATTCAATTTCGTAATTCAAACATTTTGCGCAGCATTGAAAATCGATATTAACCTGTTTTTCATCATTTATTTTGTTTCTATTTCATTCTACAGGTAACTGCCCTAGTCAAAAAAAAGATATTATAAGTTACAAATAAATAAAGACAAACTGAAACTGGCTACATCCGTTAATAGTGAAAAACGTCAATGTTCATATTACAATTATTAATAAATATTTTCAAGAAAACCGAGCAAATAATGATCTATTGAAGAAAAATAATATTGAAAATGTAACAACAAAGAAGTTTCAAAATAAAAACTTTTACAAGAATTTAAAGCGAACATTTTAATTACAACGAATCCTTACACACTTTATGATTGATTTGACAAACACTGCTTTAAAAGACTAGAAGCATTTGATGATCCTGAATACACTATAACTATTACATTTCTCTTAATTCTGAAATCGCACACACAATAGGCCGCAGTACAGTGGCTCAACAAAATAAAGAATTATTACTTCTCATCATTGCAAAAACTTTGAATTCGTAGGAAATTTTATTAATTAATAGACTGATATAGGTATATTTATATATATGTGTCAAACAGAGATTATATTCAATTAAGGATTAATTAGTTTAGCATCAAACATGCATCTATTTTCGAATTTATTCTCAAGCAGTGGTGGTTTTTTATTGTTCTGAAAATGAACTAAGTAGAAAATAAAATTGAATCTGTATTTATTAAGGAATGTTTCATTTTCTAAGCGTCTGAATTATGCTCAACAATTTTGTAAGATTTGGACTTTTGTAGCTCGATTTTGCTATAGGGAAAATAGGTCGTTTCGAGCGCCGGAAACGGCAATAAAATGTTGTATAACTACATTATGTTTCGCCACACTTTGTTGTAACACATCATCCTGTTTTACAGGTCTTTTTTTCTGTAGCACACGATTATTATTTCTTCTATTGTTGCTTCCATTTCATGTGTTATGAAAAACGGTGACATGAGAATGCCGATGTGTACCCTTTTTATAAGATTGTGGATAACTTACAACGTTAATTTTTTTGTACCTCGAAGAGCAGAGTTCAGTTTTAATTTACAAAGTCGTCCTGCCGTTCCGACGTAAAATCGAAAGGTTCTTTTCTAAATTTAAACCGAGATCAAAATATAATTTTACATGAAAACTTGACTCATTATTAAAATTTCAATTTCTTATCTCGTATTCGACTTAAGGCATCTTTGATACAGTACTCACGCACTGAATGAATTTGAAAACGACTTTCTTATTCGTGTCAATAAATAGGTAAATATCGACAACGTAGAAAGAGAGAACAAAGTTCGAAACACCTTTCGTTGTTTTGCAGAATTTCCATGTTAAAGAAAAAATAATTGATATAAATATTTGATATTCCATAATTTTAGTAATGGCTCTGTCTAAGCTTTTGTAAATAAATATTATCATTCTATTCTATATTAAATTAGTTCAATGGTTTTGAACTGAAAGAATGAACGTAGCAGATATAATGCATTAACGATTGATGATTATGTCCATTATGTGAATTTGATACAAGTGTGGAAACACTAATCGACACTTTTGGATTTATTCTTTGCAGATTTTTATTTTTCTTGATCGATCATTTAAGATTTTTTTTTAATTCTAAAGGTCTATACGTTATTTAATCTTTTCTAAATGACAGCAGTAATTGCTTTATTGTCTTACATTTGATAAACAAGAGATCTTCTATTCAAATAATATATCAGCAGCATATCAATATCAGGTAAATGGATTTATTGATCAATTAGTCAATGACACTTATTAATTTTAGAGCGTTTCCAGAAATATTATTATCAAAACAGAGAACATCGACGGCAGATCGATCACTATTAATTCCAGATGCTAAATATTCGGAGGAAGAGTTATAATAATCGGTGAATATTTCTATTCTAAAATAGATTATTTCTATTATTTTTTTCACTGTTTTCTTCTAGGTGAATAACTCAGATTTGTAGCGTGACTATGCAAATGACTACTCTAGTCATCATTGTACAAACTCTCAAATTCATTGTTTTTTTTTGTACTTCATTTAAGATGGCATGGAATTGTCTATATATTTGCTATGATTAGATTGTTTGCTTTTTTCTTCCGCATTGTGTGGAAAGATTGAAGTGAAAACAAAAGAATAACAAGAAAAATTATCTTTTTGACTTATGACAACGGCTACGTCTAAATCGCAGGAATTAGATAAGAATTCAAGAACACAAGCATCTTGTCCGATGAAAGACTTTTCATCGCATGTATCAAGATTCCTTCTAGATAAACCTTGTCAGAAAGTAAGGATCTGCCTTTTTTCAGGCTTAAGTCTTATGATGAAGTATACGTTTGAAAAACCTTGACTGATGGTTAAGAAACACACGAATGTGCAAAGAATAACAGCACGAATGGCGATTATTACAGAACTTAGATAGAAAACAATGTCTCTAAACCTTGTTCGTACTTTTAACGACGCGTTTCAAATGCATAAACTTCGATAACTATTTAGCAGAAAAATCGTTAGGCAGTCAGATAATTTCTTAGTACAGATAAAATCTCGACCTTTCGATTGTTAACAATAACACTTTTCTCGGTCTATTTAAAAGCAAACACTTACAATGATAACATCTATTGTATATCTCATTACACGCATTGAGTCTTTTTTCTCTTTATAAATGTATAATCTTCGAATAGGGAGTTAAGCAAATATGTAAGGATAATTTTGATCAAGAAAATAGACAGAGACTTATTATTATTTGTGACCCACACTCAGAAATAATATGTAACAAAAGTCAAGCTTCTGATATTCGACTGAATCTTAGTTGAATCGAACCTAGTTAGAAATAAAATGATTACACTTGTGTCGAACTAGATATCACATGTATATTTTTTATTAAACACATATGCTGACTTGTAACTAATAAAGATTTGAGAAATTTATTAGATGAAAACAACATGTCTAAAAAAAGTATTATTATCACAGCTGTATGATTTTGAAGAAAATTTTTCTTAATAAAGTATCTATCTTAAACACAAATAACTGCTATCAGATGGTAAACGACACAGCTGCCTTCATATGCTTGTTACATGCATCAACTCTTTGTTGTCAAAAATATAGTCACTGACTACATAAGCATTTATATTTGCTTTCTTCTTTTAGTACAGCGAAAGCAATACAGAAGAATGATAAATAATATCTCGCTCTACGCCATCCCTGTATCATTCCTGATTACTTAGATGTAAACTGGAAAATACAGCACTATACTTATCGCATATATAAAGAAGGATTGATAACTAATCTCTTTGTCTTCTTCTATTAAATATAAGAGAAGCACATAGACAAAAAAAAAGAATAATTGTTGTCTTCTCCTAGAAATGGGATCCTCTCGACTGGTCCCCCTTGCCAATTATCCCAACTGGTCCCCCCTTAATTGACTCTCAATTCGTCCCCAACAAAATTCGTTCCTAGTTGATTGATTCTCAATTCGTCCCCTCAATTAGCCCGTCCCTATTCAGAAACAATTAGAAACAAATATAGGAATAATAGTCATCAATCAGAAAATTGATTGCTGCGTAGAGCACTCTGTATATATATATGATGTGTTTTCTTAGTAGTGTATTAGTTTCCCTATTGACATTATCTCTGCTCTGAGAAATGCTGCTATTCACATCTTCGGAGCGCGGTCAACCTATACTCAATTACAATTCTCATCAATACACAAAGAAGCGTGCGAGAAAGACGCGCAACGAGTGGCGTTGTCGAGATCGTGGTTGTGCCAGCATGCTTTCTCTTTGCATAGTCGATGCAAAAGTTCTTCGCGAGCCCTCTACTCATACTTTTCAACAACCAGCTTCTGTCGGCAAATCTCTAGTCGACAAAGCAGTTAGTAATATGAAAAAACGTGCACGAGAGGAGACTACGCCGATCCCCAAAATCTATACACAAGAAATCGTTAAAGCTCGTAGGGTGTGGGTGTTGATGAGGATATGAATATGGCTCTAGTCTTCAACCATACCCAAACCCACCCGAAAATCTCGAGCTCCCTCTTAACGACCATAAGGGTGGATTGATCACTGACATGCAACTCGTGATCAAATACGGACGCGCTTTGAAGACAAAACTTGTCAAATGATTTCTGTTTCTTTTATTTTTTTCTTGTTTCGTTGTTACTCTTGAATAAAACAGCTGATTGTTGAAAATCGTCTGTTTATCAAATTAGCCACCAATTAGTAGCTATTGGATTGGGGGACGAATTGAGAATCAATTAACGGGGTACGAATTTTGTGGGGGACGAATTGAGAGTCAATTAATGCGGAGGGGACGAGTTGGGGACGAATTGGGGACCAGTTGGGGACGAGTCGAGAGTAACTCCCTAGAAATATATGATGAAATGTGTAGACAAATATAATAATGATAGCTTTTCTAGAGTGAGAGAAACTAGTTTATTATCAATATGTCATGATCGATTAACAGATACTTCATTATTTTGTTGGCATTCTACTACATGTCATTTTTAAGGTAATAAATAACAACGCTAGTATGAAAAAATCTTCTTTTCATTGTTTCAATTTTAGCTAAGAAAAAGTAAAATGGATTTTCATACATTAATGCGTCAAGCTTCGAATATAGTGTTAAGTAAACGATATGATGATTGTACATCAGATCGTCTCAACTACCGATATACTGTTGGTATTTTGTTAGTTTTTGCAATAATTAATACAAATCGTCTTTATGCAGAACAGATCAGATGTTGGGTAAAATTCTTTACATAAAATACATTTCATCTCTACTATTTTTGATTGAAATTATTTCTTTTTTTTATTATTATTTCAATATAGGTACCAGCATTCTTTACACCAAACTATGATGAATATGTTCGATCAGTATGTTTTGTTCAAAATACTTACTATGTTGAACATACAGATAAAACACCAAAATCATTGACTATTAAAAAAGAAAGTGAAATACTATTTTATCAATGGATTCCATTTATTTTATTAGTTAAAGCATTTCTATTCTATATACCACGTATATCATGGAATACATTTGGATTAAAGAGTGGTGTACAAGTATCTGATCTTGTTGAATCATCTTTTGATTATAAACTACCAACCACAGATGCAGTACATCGTGAAATGTGTTTAGATTATGTTGTTGATAGTATTGATCAATACTGTAATGATCATCGACAACTAAGTGAAGCACGCATTCATTTAAATATAATTCAACGTATATTAATTACTAGATGGTGCTTAACAGGAAAATATCTTGGGAATTATCTTGTTGTTTTATATTTGACAACAAAATTAATGTATATAGGTGTATCATTATTTCAAATACTTCTTTTAAGTGTAATGTTAGGTTCAAATTTTGCTGTTTATGGTATACAAGTACTTGATCGTTTTTTTCGAGGTAGGCAAAAAAACCAACACATTTCGCTTTTTTGTAAGAGGAAAAAATTTGTTTGATGTATATGTAGGGATTCATTGGGATACAGAATCACGTTTATTTCCAAAAACAACTTTATGTGATTTTACTATTCGTGAATTTGGTCATCCAAAGCGTTCTCATGATTATACTGTTCCATGTGTTTTAAAACTTAATTTATTTCATGAGCAAATGTTTACTTTTCTTTACTTTTGGTATGCAATTGTTATTTCACTTAATATTGGTGATTTTTTCCTATGGTTATATGCTATTACTCCCCAGTATCGTCTTAATTTTATTCGTAAACGTCTTCATTCAAAAAAGTATCCATTAACAAAAGAAATCAATGATCAATCAAAAATTATTACATTCACCAATGATTATCTTGAATCTGATGGTTTTTTTATTTTGTCACTAATTAAAGAAAATACTTCGGATTATGTTGCAGCTAAAATTGTTCATCGTTTATATACAAAGAAATTTCTCAAAAGATATTTCAATCAAACAATAGCAACAGCTATTTATAATAATAACCATAGTAAAAAAGACAATGATTCTAAACGACATCATCTTTGTTCATTGATTTGTTAATAAATCATCTTTTTCTGAAACATGCATGCTTTATTTGAGGTTTTTTAAAAAGAAAAAGTTTGAGTTGTTAATAGTATTTTTTTGAAGAAAAAGAACACATACAAGAATAGTTGTAACAAGTACGAAAATAATTTTACCCGATCGAACAGTTAATTCAAATAATCTTTTTGTGTAATTCTGCTGTTGAAAGAAACATTCTATGACAATCATGGACATGTATTGAAAGACTAGTACGACGAGATTTATCACATTTTGATGTTACTCGTACTGCCTAATAATTTTATAAGAATAGAATCTGATGAATATGTAGTTTTTTTTTAAATTTACTTGTTCAAGACACAATAGAAGAATAGAGAGATAACTAAACTGTTTGATTTCAAGCTTGATTAATATAGAAGATTGTTTATTGATACCATCTAGAATGGGCAACACAATAGAAGTTATCCATAGAAACAATATCGACTATTTTAGGAGAACCAACTTTCAATTGGAAATGTTCTTGCTTTGGTCATCAAATTAACGCTTACTCATATAGACAGTACTGAACAATTTCAGGACAACTGATAATGGATCGATTAATTACTTGACAAATCAGTCTTAAACAGTGTAAGAGATTCATGTTTTTACTGAGTATTATCCATTCGACAAAAATAAACATTTAATACGAACACTATTCGAGAAACTGCACCATTCAAAGGAATATTTTATGAGGATGAAAGTGAGCCTGAGTGCTTTCTTCACTCACATATCCACACCATCTCAAAATTTTCTCATATAATGCATATCAAAATTTGATGATACTTAGCACTATTGGTAATTTTCGAGGAAATGCTCATGGTAAACTTTGTACTTTTTTAACATATCCGATGCTGTCTTCAGAGAAGCAATGTTCTTCTATATTTTTTTATATAAAACAGAACACTTCAATCGAAACTAATATATTGCAAAGAAAAAGTACAGAATATACAAAGACAATCATTGTTTATTGATCTTGTTCACATTCAAAATATTGAAGAACGATCAGAGATAGTCTCTTAAAGAGATAAATTTTCCATTTTATTTTCACTTTTATTGATACTTTGATAAGAAAAAAACTCGATGTGTCCAGTTTCTGGAATCAATCCATGAGTACATCCTTTACTAAGAGAAATCTTTTAGAACTAATGATCAATGTTTCATAGGTGAGCTTTTCCGCTATCAGTACAATCATTGTTAGACTAAACATATCTGGATGTCTATCTGAAATAATGTTCTACTGAAATAAGATGGTTTTGAAAACTAATTCTTGTTCCAATGATCAAAATATTGCTTGATAGAAACCAATCATATGTCAAAGAGAATATGTTAAATATTGATCCTAGAATCTAAGACTGACTATCTGCTTTTCATTAACTGAGTAGTCCATAGATGATTTGAGCGAGAATCAATCTCAGAAATATTCTTCTTAATTTCAATTTTGAGAACCTTTTGAATCTCGATGAAAAACAAGTCCAGCCTTATGGGAAGTTCTCGAGGGGAGAATCTCGTTCCAATATTGATTGTATTTCGAAAAAGAGACTAGATTTTTCTCAAATATTATTTTCTTTAATAAAGAAATTTAACATTGTATGTTTTTTTTAAACACATGATAAATTTTATCGAAAATGACTTCAAGTTGAAATGCTGCTCTAAAGTTAAGGGAAACTAGCCGAAGCCGATAAGTGATTGTAACTTGTGAAGGGTTTTCTTTTGTGGAATGCAATCTATAAAATAGACAATGTGCATTTTTCTAGAAATTCTTACAAGCTCATAGTTCCTTATTGCAGTGTCTACAAATAAGCTTATGGTTTGATATAGGAGAACTTCACTGAGAAAGAAAATATAGGGTTAATACATAGAAAAACCGTTTAATAAAATCTTTAATCTTATGACAATCGGTAACGTCTGTAGACAAACAAATAATAAGCTGTATGAAACGAACTTGTTCATTACTTGTTGAAACAGAATACAAGATTGAAAGCAAGTCTTATAGTGATTGTTTTCTTCCTTAAAAAATATCAATGATTTTATTTTTGTTTAATTTGAAAAATTTTTAAAAATGCTCGATTTAGACTAACCGAAATCTACAAAAAAGAACGGGTCGAAATAGAAAAAATTACGAGACTTAGCAATGAACAAAGTACTGTTATCGTCAACTTTAGACACATAAGTATTATATGAAAACGAGATCTTCGGACTTGGAAAAATTCATAGACAAAACTAATACTATTGAGCTCTAAATTACCATCCAAATCTTCTCATAAGTCTAGTTCTTTTTTACTGTTGACAGAATGATTTTTTTGTTTAGTTTATATATTTCTATAAAGAGCTTCACTTCTTTCACGTAATTTTTTCAAAGAATTTCTTGCAACTGGTGAATCCGAGAAACATTCTGTTGGTTCACCATGCAAGTGGAAGCTGAGCGTGTTTTTAATAGTCTGAAAGGCGTCTGGTCTGTTCACTCTTTTCATTGTTCAACTTTTCTAAGTTAAAGAATTGTAATAAATAGGATCGAACATCAGGCTTTTGTGTATTTGGCAAAAGATTCATGAAAAACTTACGCCGAAGAGAAACAATATTTAACAATGGATGTTGCACTAATATACACTGAATAAATTCACTGATGAAGTCTTTCAATGAATTCTGCGCTCTATTTTTATTTCTATTTTCTCTTGCACTCAGTATACATGAATGCCTTTACGGAGGTCGAATTGATAACCAGTGTGCATCATGTCTGTAAACCATGCCTTCGCATGCTGAGAAAGTAGTTCGAAGCATACTAAATAGTTGGGTAGTATGAGTCCAGGGAACATGGTTGTACCATCATCTATTCTTCAGATCACTATTGATAACTGTTAGAGTGGTTGCTACCGAAATCGTAGACTTGAAAACATTACTGACAATAAAGAACAGATATGATTGGTTCTTACTAGACGATGACTTTGTTTTACAATAGAAGTGTTTTTGTGCACACAAACGATGTTTTTCGATTGCCATCTAATCTTCAAAATTTATAATAATTCTAATCCATACATTGACTTAATGAAATCAGCGAAAAATAAGCCACAATGTCTTATCATCTCGAATATTATTTCTTGAAAGATGATTCCACAGATCTGTTTTTTTACACATAAAGACAGCCGTTTTCATTTTCATTTTCTTTCTTCATCTATATATATATTAATCAATGATTAATGAAAGAATACAAAAAAAAAATCATCAAGTATTTTACCGATCAGGAGAGTATAATCGATTTGATTCAAAGTAAAATACATCTTGTTAAAAATAAATCGTTGAGATTTACTTTGTTTAATCAAAAGTATACATAAATATGGAGCTTACTAACAAAATCGGCTTTATTTTATTTTAATTTCGTATCAGTCACTCATCCCGATGCTCATAGACGTACTTTAAGATAAATAATCCAAACAAAAGATACTGAACAAATACACTGAATATTATTTCACCAACCAGAGAAAAAATACAAAATATCCTAAAATATCGATCGACATATTAGTCAGAAGGCAATATCGAATGGCATGCGAATGAATGTTCTTCGTACGAAATATGAAATAAAGCTCTTCAAACTCATGGTTATTAATTGCTATACGCGTTTTCTTACTTTATTATCGATTTGAGTATCGAATTAACAACAAACAATCTAAAACTAAAGGTCAATTGGATTATGACGTTACGTTCTGAACAATGGCTTACCTTTAGAATTATACGACAAAATTACAACAAATGTCGATATACCTAATTCTTTCAATATATTCTTCCCTATCGTACGTGTTACTAATTTGGCGTTCGACTATGTTGAAGAATGTTGAAAGTCAGGCAGTCTACGATCTGTCTTATTTTACACTATTATTTGAATGGTTGCAATACATTTTCACCAAGACGAATGTAGAAGCATCGAAGTGTTACTTGCAGAATGAAGAGTACTTGTTAAGGGTAGGTGTGAAGATGAGTGCGAAGAGAAGACCTTCATCCACATCCCCACCATAAAGTTGTACAATGCTCATTGTTTAGTACATTTTCATTATACATGTTTGAAAGACTATCTACTATCGGAGCCGAAATAAAGATATGTACGGTTAAATATTGTGAACAAATTGTCGACATCTTGCAATGAAATAAAAATCTTCAGAATATCTACAATACATTCTGAAGTAACTGTAGACTGTCAGTATGATTCAAAATAATGCAAAATCACCACTATTTAGACAAATAAGTTTCATCTTAACTGAATTGTATTGGCTCAGACAACATACAACTCTAATGAGGAATGTGCATGCATATCTATTCATCGTACTCATTTTTGAATCTTCGTTTTATATATTTTGATCTGTATTATGAAGTGACGTAAAAGTACACATCTACATTATCTCATTCATCAACACGTATATTTCAGGATAGATACATAGATAATTCTCTCGCGAACAAATTCTGAATGCATGTCTATATATGTAAGAGGATGAAACTTGAAAAATAAAAATGACATTTTAACAACAAAGGTAACCCGTATTGTTGTCATTTACTTTTTTTCTATAACTGTCAATTCTAATCCCTTTGCAAAACAAAGTAAGACAGCATATTGTACTGTTCTCATCAAAATGTATATGATGCTATACGTGGTCTTTAGCCTATTAATATGGAATGGTGATGTTGAATGTTTGCAACTACGAGCTAAACTTGTGGGTACCCACATTGTACGTAATATGTAATATTTTAATTAATATTTTAACTCAAGAGAACATTTTCCATTAAAGATCTATCGTCATGGAGATCGTTCTCCGATAAGTCTATATCCAACAAGCAACAGTAGTCCTTCCTATTGGCCTGGTGGTCTTGGTCAATTAACGCCTCGAGGTCAACTTCAACAAATTCGACTAGGACAATATTTACGGGAACGATACTCTGAATTGCTTAATTTGACCTATGTTGCCGCTGAAGTTAGTAAACGACCATGAAAGGAAAGCGATATTTTCAAATTTTTCAGGTAACTGTTCGAAGTACAGACTTTGATCGAACTCTCATGTCGGCTTATTCAAATTTACTTGGGCTTTATCCTACATCAAAGAACAAGTTAGACGCCATTCTACCAAAACTAGACGACGACGGATGGCCACAATATTTACCTTGGCAGCCAATACCTGTACATACAGTACCAAGCGCTGATGATCATGTACATAATATGAGTCTTTTTATTTCAAGTAAATGTTTAGTTTAAGCATACCCAGGTCAAAAAATCTGACATTAAGTCTTGTACGATCAGTTGAAATCGTACAAAAAATCGTGGTCTCAGAAATCTTTCATCAATTCTCACTGTAAGATTCTTGCCAGATCTTACCGTGGCATAAGATTTTCTATAATCTTACCGTGAGATTTGATAGAACAACAAGATCTGTCAAGCATCTTAGAGTAAGACTTGATGTAAGACTTCTGAGACCACGATTTTTTGTACGATTTCCGTCTTATCTTACAAGGTCATACAAGATCAGATGAACGATCATGCAAGATCTTATCATCTGTTTGTTTGACCTGGGTATACATCATTCTCAAAAAGAGACTAGTTTTTAGATAATGCATGAACTCAATTTTCTATATTTAACTTTCAAAAGGATTACGACGTACTACGTACATTGTTGTAAATGAAGTTGAACTATTTCGACTTTTGCTTTCGTGAATCATGATTTAACCATCAAACTTGTATT
>CAJNOP010000021.1:1989210-2136541 GCA_905250075.1 Rotaria sp. Silwood1 | reverse complement strand
AAAAAATGGCTTACAGATTTTTTAATATATACAGTTTTGTAGAATTCGACGAGCTCTATCGAACCATGTAGAAATATCCAAGAAAAAAAATTTACTCCGTTTTAGAATTAATGGTACCTTATTTTTCTACGCCAAAAAAACATAAAATTTCTGAAAATGTTTTAAGTTCGACATTAAAAAGTTTTTATAACCTTTACCATTTAGTACCAATAAATCCCATTTTTGACGCGCTTTGTTTTGATATAAAATTAGTTATGTATACTATTTGAAATTATAGTGTTACTCCCCTGGAATAATATTTTTACCCACCCTGTATTTAGTATTTTAATGTTCTATGTATCATAAGATAACAGATTTTTTCACTGTTTACTAACACAGAGGGACATTCCAAACAATACTGGAGATATAAATTTATAATATAGTAGCAAAACTTCTAAACTTTTTTGCTGGATTAGAGAATACTGAAGTGATGGATTTCCCATTTTTTCTGACGTTCCAATGGCAAGTCAAATCATAACTTTTGTTAAAGATGTTTTTATGTATCATTTCAGTTGAATATTCGAATTACAATTCAAGAAATCGATTGTATTAGTTGCATCACATAGATGTGCCTATTGAATAGGACAAAAAAAAGACTTTTCATATTTTTTCTTTGAATCCTGCAAATTTTTTCGTCTTATTTTGTTTTCTAACAAAATTATGTTATTTTCGTTTTAGTTGCTCGGTATCAGTAAATGTCCCCGTTTCGATGAACTTTTAAGAGACTTAAGAAACAGTGAGCAATTGCTAAACTTGAACAGACAATATCGAGTAACGATTTAAGAGATCTATTCTTTGATTGAAACAAGTCTATTTTTATATTACGATAAATTAATAAAAAGGAATTCTTTGATCAACTCACGATTTGGACAGGTTCGAAAATCAATGACTTATTCAGCGCATTGAGTATTGCCGATGTAATTCTCATTGAGGTAGGATCTACTCATCTTTTATTCTTAGTAGTCTATTTTCGTTCTCTCAAGGATTTGTATAACATTAGTCCCTCATGGGCAAGTCCAAATGTTCTTGAACAACTTAAACAGATACGTGATTTATCATTCTTTTATCGTTTCTCGTCGCCAGAAATAAGTCGATTACGTGGAGGTTAGTAATCTAACACAAAAGAAAGATGAATTCCTACTGTTCATAATTCAATTATTTAGGTCCCATTATTTCTGATATAATGGACAATGTTAAAAGCTTGATGACCAACAAATTAAGTAGCCGAAAAGCAAAGATTTATTCAGGAGTATATTTGATTTATCGAAATTCTTTTTTTGTCTTATTTTTATTCTGTTAATTTTAAGCATGATTCAACTATTGCTGGAGTTTTGTCATTTTTTGACGTCAATTATGCACATCCTCCCTTTTGTAGTACTCTCTTTTTTGATTTGTATTATATGGAAGGTCAGTAAATATAATATTTGATCTTTAGCTTCTGATCATTAACTTTTTTTGCTATAGAAAGTAATACATATGCCTTAAAAATGGAATACATGAATTCGACAAACAGTCGTACGATTCAACAACTTCAATTTCCACGTAAGCTCATTTATGTCTATTATCTATTACTGCTCATTGCCAACTATCGATCAATAGCATGTTCCAATGCAATGTGTCCTGTAGAGCTATTGAAAATATGGCTGAAAAACAGGTTACCTAATATCGATATGAAAAAAGAGTGCATGGCTCAAACATCTTACCGATCACGTAAGTAGATGTTGATTCATTACAATATTAAGAACGAATTTGAATCTCACTTTTCCTTAGTCACACTTCCTATCATCTAAAATATTTGTAATGGTGACCGACGTGTTGGGTTGCTGATGCAAACAATCTTTAAAATCTCTATTCTGAACGACAAACTATTAATCATGATAGGTTACTACTTGATGAATGTAAACACGAATAAATATTTTTATTTTAATAAAAAATGTCCGAATCCTTGCTAAAACCATGGAAATTTAATTCTAGAATTTATTCTGTGTCGCTATATTTAAATGTAACAGGAAGACAATTGGAAATAGAAAATAACTGCCTACATCTGTATCATTATATGCATATATAAAGAGTGTATCCTAGCTATGAAACGGTTTAAACGTCATCGTTCTTGAACTGAACAAAAGCAATTTCTCTGATACTTTCGCAGATTATTATTTCAATTTAGTATTAAAAAACCACTGATATTAGTTTCAACAGCTGTTACTAAGGATGAGGAGCAGTAATCACACTATCATGTTTTGTCTTATCAATTTTCTAAAGGTGTGAATGTGGCTGTGAGTATGGGTTAAGGTGATGGTATGGTTTAGAGTGAACTGGTGTAGATTTCGTTGGCACTAACAAAAATACGCCAACAATCATGCTTTGTTGAGTTATTTTCAGTGATGAGCACCTATCAGCTTACTAGAAAAATTGTTTACCTTGTGCAATATTGAATAAGTTTTTATCGATGTGTAACAAAAGTTCTATTTCTGAGTTATGTGGAATATTAGGTATTAACTTAATGACAAGTCTTTTCTGTGTACTAACTTATAATATGCATGAGTTATTCTAATAGAGTGATTCAACATAGTGAAATTAAAAACACTCTAACAGTTTTTTCTTTTGTTTCATAGAAATAAGAATTATTTTAATGCACTGTTTTAGTATTAGAATTGAAAATAGTACTTGTTATTTTACTTTTTATTATTTACTTTCAATTATTTTTGAAAGTAACTATATTACATAGTAAATACATCAAGAAAAATATCTTTAGCAAAAAATAACAAATCAATTCAATAAAATCTTTTTAATTTTCCAAATAATTAAACTTATTATGAAATAATTAGATTGACTCGAAAAATTACCAAAAGAAACATGTTTGTAGATATCGGTATAAATTACAGTATGAAAATGATATTTGGCATTCAAATAGATATGTTTTGAATCTGAAAACACTTTTTCTTCGTATTAATTATGAAAAACAATGCATGAAATGTCAACGTTGAGATTATAGTTTTTATGTAGGAGATATTCTTCTGGAAATGCATAAAAATAATATTTCGAGTAGAGAATCTACGTAGTATTTTTCATTGTTTACAAATGTAAATGACTTATATGCATTCTTTTAAACAACTACCTTTTTTTCAGATCGAATTTCATTTATGATTACTATCATCATCATATTTCAATGCGTACTGCGTAGTCGCATAAAGGAGGAAATCAACCGATTATGACAATATTTCATGTAGTATCTGCGGCGTCACAACTTACTAATGTTTATCCAATTACTAGATTGTTGGAATACGAGTCACAATTAGTTACAACATAATCTATGTTGCATTCTCTATGTATCAGACAGAAAAAATAGTCTACTGTTAGTTCTGGAATCAGAGATGATGTTTCTTACATGTCTGTCCTATACAAGATATGTGCCAACGAATAACGACTTCTAGATAAATGTTACAGAAATGGAACAGCAAGCTGTCGATCTATTTTACTAAATGTTGTTAGAGTTCAATTCTTGTCGTCTCTCCCATTGTAAGACTAACAGTATTTCACGGAAGACAAGCATTCGAATTTTTCAATCATCATAACAAATGTTCATATTATTGAAAGGTTTTTGAAAACAAGCATAGACGCTAAAATAAAAAACTCATCATGAACTGAAAAGGATATTTTAGAACTGGCGATACGAATTTAACAATAAATTTCTATGTTGTTAAAAATACGAAATTCAAATTTTGACTGTCTAGTTAGAAAATCACGACTGATTCCATATGAACAGTTCTAATATATTGAACTCGGTGTCACATTCTGAACATTTTTCAGAAAACAGAGTGTCTATTATCTATTGCCAACTTAACAATAAATTTTTTGTTCAACTTTATAGTGATATTTTATTCATAGCATTAACTGTGTTGATTAGTTAAAAGTGTTTATACAATCAAGAGAAAATTAAGCATCACTCCAAGTATTATACTTTGAACAAGTCAAAAAGAAAATATAATTATCTTACGAAGCTTTTCGTATAAATATATTGCAAGGAGACGGTGATTGTGTACTACACTAGCATCATAGTTACTACGGAAATGCTTTGATACATTTAATTAAATATGTAAAAGCTTTGATGAAAGTGTAATTATATAAAATGAACACTTTTGTCATAAGAAAAATGTCTGAAATAAAACAATCAATCATGAACGCAAGAAAGATGGATAAGAGTCGGCATATAGTTCAAAAACAAAAACCAATAGAGATATCGGAAGTATTTTTAGAAAAAATAAATATTTACTATCTTTTATAAGTAATAAAAGATAGTTTATTGCTTGTTTTCCTTTTATACGACGGACTAGTATGCACTAGCTACGCTTCACGTAACTGACATACTCACTGTAGCTGCCAGAGAAAAACATTGAAGTCTTGACATCGTCAGCTGGCTTAAATATATATATATGACTGAACAATGACTCAATAGCCGTCATTGCTTGAATCATTTTCCTAAAACTAATGTAGATTTTTTCCTTTTTATAGAATCATGATTGATTTTCTATCACATTAGCATCAATTTTCAAAAACCTCTAAAATTGTTGTTGATTACCCAATTCGTTTGAAAATCGTTTTGTTAAAACGAATGAACATTCTACTTTACAGAAATTCAAGCATATAACAAATAGATTTTTTTTCTAATTCAGTGTGTATAATATTATACAAAGCTTACCAATTTAAAGTGTGCATACTATCAAGTATCACTAATGAAAGATGACAAATCAATAGTTTTCTTCATTATGTATAATAATTTCGTAACCATACTGATCGAAGTGAGAAAAAAAAACGAATTGGTCATCTTTTTTTGACAGACTATTTGTATATTTCATTTAGAGAAGTGCAATGACACATGATATTAGTTTATCTATGTAGATGATATTTTTACATTTTCATGTTATATGTATTGTATGCACAGCATATTGAAGAAGCATGCATATACCATGACATTGTTATGATAATCTGAAAAAATGCTACTTTTGCTGTACGGAAGACTGTTTTTTTAGTTTATTATTTAGAAATTGAACTCTTTTAATAGTTGACAGCGTCTAGTTATAAACGGAAGTTTTGATAAAAATGCACAGAATCATTAACAAATTGTTTTGTCAAGTTGATCGATTATTATTAGAAATAAAACTCCTAGTGGTACTATCAGCTGAAAATATTTCAAACAAAACTCATTTTTCTAGTCAATTTTTTTTTATCTACAATTAAAACCAACGTATGAAAAATGACATAGTATTAATGAAGTCATAGACGAAGTTAAAAACTATTTACTAATTTATATTCATAAATGCATAGAGATTGCCAGAGCAAAACAAACAAAAGAAAAAAGAAATTCTAAGCATGTTTAGTTCTCTCGTGAAATAGCGGAAATTTTTATGATAGATAATTATTTACTGATGTTAGTAATCTAACAACCAAAATTTTGTTTATGTTACATGATCAAGTTTCATTACCAATGCTAGCATTCTGTTCTGTTCAAGCAACAGAGGCAGAAAATGAGTCACACAATCAAGAGCTTAGAATAATATCATTTTGTTCGTTGTATTGAAGACAGATGTTTATGAAAACAAGCTTCTTTATGTTCTTTTATATGCACTGAATCATCAAGTAGAAATATAAGTGAACTAAGTAAAACGGGTTTTTACCAAGATAAAACAAAAGAACTTATTGTTATTAGTAGAGTGTCTAGGATCAATAGATCATACACAAGAGTGCAAAAAAAAACATATCGTTTGTTCGATTTAGTCTTGGCCAAATTGAATCAAATCGAAATTAAAAGTTTTATATTCATTTCGATCTGAAACAAGATATATTAATGTTCATTTAAGACATAATTTGATAAGTAATTGATGCAAGTGTAAGCGTATTAACCAATGAGATCGATCTATTTTCACATATAGTATTAACACAACTTTATATTTTCATAAAAATTTTCCTAGTAGAGTATTCATTTTGAATATAAATAATTTCTATCAGATGATACGCTACACACCTGCCTTCATATACTTGTTACATTCATCATATTCCTGATTGCAAGAATGGAATTAACGAGCACATAAGCAGTCATGTTTCTTTTCCTCTCTTAGTACAGCAAGAACAAGAAAGACGAACGATGAATAATATCTCGTGCTACGTCATCCTTGTATCGTTCCTGTCTAGTAGATGTAAACTGGAAAAATACAGCACTATGCTTATTACTTACATGTAGAGAGAAAGTTTGCCTTACTTGTCTCTTTCTTCTCTTCTATTAAGCATAAAAGAAGCACACTAGAAAGAAAAAAAACGAGTAATTGATGTTTTCTCTTCGGAGCACAAGATATAGCGCATAGGCAAACACAATAGCGATGACTTTTCGAGAGAAAAAGTAGTTTATGGCCAATATGTCATGATCGATTAGCAGATAGCCTGTTATTTCATTCACATTCTTCTATATATCATTTTGAGGTAATAAATAATAATGCTAGGATGAAAACATATTCTTTTCATTGTTTCAATTTTAGCTAAGAAAAAGTAAAATGGATTTTCATTCATTAGTGGGTCACGCTTCGAATATGATGCTGGGCAAACGAAATGATGATAGTATGTCCGATCGGCTTAACTATCGATATACTGTTGGAATTTTGGTTGTTTTTGCAATAATAAATATGAATCGTCTTTATACCGATCAGATCAAATGTTGGGTAAATTTTTTTTGCATTTAATATCTTTCGTTTCTACTATTTTTGATTGAAATTATTTCTTTTTTTTTATTATTGTTTCAATATAGGTACCAGCATTCTTTACACCAAACTATGATGAATATGTTCGATCAGTATGTTTTGTTCAAAATACTTACTATGTTAAACATACAGATAAAACACCAAAATCATTCTCTATTAAAAAAGAAAGTGAAATATTATATTATCAATGGATTCCATTTATTTTATTAGTTAAAGCATTTCTATTCTATATACCACGTATATCATGGAATACATTTGGATTAAAGAGTGGTGTACAAGTATCTGATCTTGTTGAATCATCTTTTGATTATAAACTACCAACAACAGATGCAGTACATCGTCAAATGTGTTTAGATTATGTTGTTGATAGTATTGATCAATACTGTAATGATCATCGACGACAAAATGAAGCACGTAGTCACTTAAATATAATTCAACGAACTTTAATAACTGGATGGTGCTTAACTGGCAAATATCTTGGGAATTATCTTGTTGTTTTATATTTGACAACAAAATTAATGTATATAGGTGTATCATTATTTCAAATACTTCTTTTAAGTGTAATGTTAGGTTCAAATTTTGCTTTTTATGGTATACAAGTACTTGATCGTTTTTTTCGAGGTAGGCAAAAAAACCAAAACATTTCGCTTTTTTGTAAGAGGAAAAAATTTGTTTGATGTATATGTAGGGATTCATTGGGATACAGAATCACGTTTATTTCCAAAAACAACTTTATGTGATTTTACTATTCGTGAATTTGGTCATCCAAAGCGTTCTCATGACTATACTGTTCCATGCGTTTTACCGCACAATTTATTTAACCAACAAATGTTTACTTTTCTTTACTTTTGGTATGCAATTGTTATCTCACTTAATATTGGCGATTTTTTCCTATGGGTGTATGCCATTACTCCACAATATCGTCTTAATTTCGTTCAAAAACGTCTTCATTCAAAAAAGTATCCATTAGCAAAAGAAATCAATGATCAATCAAAAATTATTACATTCACTAATGATTATCTTGAAGCTGATGGTTTTTTTATTCTGTCACTAATTAAAGAAAATAGTTCAGATTATGTTGCAGCTGAAATCGTTCATCGCTTGTACACAGAAAAATTTCTCAAAAGATGTCTCAATCAAACAACAGCAACAAGTATTTATAATGATAGCCAAAGTAAAACAGACAATGATTCTAAACGACATCATCTTTGTTCATTGATATGTTAATATGTCATCCTTTTCTTAAAAGACATGTTTTATTTGATTTTTTTTAAAAAAAAAACATTATCTATTATTGAAGAAAAAGATTTGAACTGTTAATAATATTTGTTTGAAGAAGAATAACACATACAATAATAATCGTCACGAGTATGAAAATAATTTTACCCGGTCGAACAGTTAATCCAAATAGTTTCGCACGCAATTCAGCTGCTGAGAGAAACAATAGAAAACCATCCAGATCAGTGGAACTTATTGCATGATAACCATAAACACGCATTGAAAGACTAATACGATGAAATTTATCACATTTCGATGTTACTCGTGCTGCCTAATAATTTGGTAAGAGAAAAATCTTATAAATATGTAATATTTTTTATAAAAACCTTACTTGTCCAAGACAAAATATAAGAATCGAAAACCAAACTATAGGATATAACACTCGATATGCATATATCATTGGTTCCTTAATTTCATTCGCCATGAATAAGATAATACCTGAACAAAAAATAAAAGTAGTATATTAATTTTCAATGACCTAAGCTATACAAATATCTTGAAAAAAGAACACTTATGAATACTGATATACTTATATAAATAACCTCGTTTTTGAATAATTTTAAAATGAACAAAAATTGATCTATTATTTAGTTTAACAAAATAATCTAATGAAAAAAGTTTAGCTAATAAAAAAAATTTTACCGAGTATTGTACGTTCGAGATAGAAAACAACTAATATTGACATCATTCGTGAAGCTGCACCATTTAATTGACTAATAGATAAGCCAAGATCAAGAATTTGTTTCATAGCTTCAAGAAGATGTATTGATTTTTCTTCTAATCGTGTTCGAATCGATTTACAATAGAAAACAACCATTTCACAATGTGATACAAAATTCATAACAATAGCCAAATGAATACAATTTGATAAAAGTAAACATACAATATCAAGAATAAATAAACTATATCTCACAGACTTTCTAAAGAAAAAAGAAAATAAACAAAATTTTTCAATGTGAAGAAAGTGATTATACCGTTTTAGTTGATTTTTTTTATCAAAAATCAATGGATGTGCAAAATCATTCATTGCATTTGATAATGCATGTGTAGCAACTGATGTAAGAACCCAAAAAGTTCCAATTAGCAAGAATATTCTATTGAAAAAGAAAAAGATAATACAAATATGAGTATGAGGAGCATTAACAAAATCATTTACTTCAATCGTCGAATAACTCGATTTGGACTAAATTGTCGCATATTTTGATCAGCATGAATAAAAACCTATTTATTCTCAACATCAAACAACTGTAATAAATTTCAATATTTAATCATTATTCTTACTTTTTCCATAAGAGAATACATCTGTTCACCTTCTGTAACACGAAAATATATAAAACCAATAATAAAAGCAACAAAATGTAATAAATCAGGTAATATATAAGTAGTAAATATATGACCGCATACATTTGGCTGGATATTAGTAACGTTAATTTTATGAAAAGGTTTTGGAGGTATGAGAGAACTCCAATTTAACACGGTGTGATTTTGGCTCGGTGATAATGTGGTAGCACTAGTTGTTGTTGTCTATTCAAAGACAAGAACAATTTAATTAAACGAGAAACAAAATACAAAAGTCATAAATTTTACTTTGGTATCTGTAACAACATTCAACTTTCCTTGACAAACGACAATTTCATACGTATAATTAAATAATAGTAATATTAAAATAAAAAGAGGATAAATAATATTAAAAATACGCATTAAAATTGATGAACGTCTTAAACTATCGACACCAAATGGCCTCCAACCAATCTTAGAAGAAAGGGAGCGAATATTTCTATATATTAAAAAATATTTAATTGACTTACTAAACATAATAAATTACGAAATGGATGAAGTATTTGTTTTTTACATCTCATTAAACTAAGTGTTGTTGCATTTGGACAACTATTGTCAAGGTCGGAGATCTGGATGAAATAAAAACAAGAATGAAAATATCAATGCTTAGAATTTTGTTTCATTAATCAAACAGAGAAGCGTCAGTATGTATCTCTCTGCTATTGTTATTTTTTTTTTGAGCTTGTTCGATTCGAACCTCATTTAATTCAAACCAATTCCGCAATGTATGACTGAATTTTCTTCTCACCTCGACTTTGACACAACCAAAATCATCATCGTTATTCATTGATTGAGTTATATTGTTATAATGATAATTACTTATTGAAAAGGCTGATGACTGCAATAAAAAATAAACAATCATCACGTAGAAGATGAAGTATTTATTGATTACTTTTAGTGAATTATTGGAATTTTGATTCATTATATTTCTTTAATGTGCAACTAGTTATTACCTTAACGCACTGTACCTCAGACCATATGTAATAGATATTAACTTGTCTTATGACAAATAAAAACATCATGAGAAAAAAAGAATAGAATAAAACATATCTAGATGTTTGCTACTTCTTTGAAAAAAAAACAACAAAGATAGTTTACATCATTCGATGAATGACGAAATTTACATGTTTTCGAATAGTTCACGTGTATGTTGACCTGTTAACTCATCTTTTTCTTTTATTTTTCTTACCCATCCTTATCAACAGTGATATTTTCATGTTGATAACAGCTATCTTTTTTTTTCGACTTTAAACATTTAGATTTTGTTTATCATATATTAGTGGTAAACATAAACTTGGAAATAATTGTTTTTTTTTTCAACCAAAACTATTCAACAATAATAGATAATAATTCAAAAACAGTCTCTGAAGATATCTCCTCCATTTTACTTATTAGATTAGATAAATTCTGATTTTATCTATTACAGATACTAATCATCATGTTTTCCTATAAAATTAATTTAAAATAAAACCCAACTAGATTATGTTGTCTTAGATCAAATAATCCATTTGGCAATAGAATACGCATAGATACAAATACTTGGAATAAGATCATATTATTATTTTGACACAACAAGGACGCAAAAAAAGAAACAAAATATAAGCTAAGTAATAGAAGTACAGTCCAATATATGACCTTCATCTAAAATGACGCTTTCAATCAGAATAATTTTACATTGATCAGAAGCAGTCGCGTTAGATGCCATTAGATCATGCACATCATCCACTATTTACTGATAATACATATAGACACATACTTAGCTGTCTTATTTTTTGTTTCATATGGATATCAATATTTCCGGGGGCACATTAGTGAAGAAATCCAAAGAATATGTGTACTTGTCACAATAATATCATTGAAAACTTTTCTTTCACGTCTAGATAACTCAGATAAATATACATGTACATGTATAATGTTTTTCTAATATTCATGACCTATTCTTGATCTGCTGATGTGCAAAGTACCGTATCATCTTTTGAATATGTAAAGACAGCTGTTATTTAAGTTAGGGTCCTTTATTGGTCTTATATACATATATATATATATATACATATGAATAGAAAGAGCGATAGAAAGAGAGAACGAGCGATAAATACATCGAAAAAAAATGCTTAGTACTCAATCTATTGATAAGATAGAAAACCATAGAAAATAGAAACAAATGAAACGAGAGAAATATATTCATAGCTATATCAGTATCATTATACAGTGTCTTAGTTGTTAATTAGACATTTTTTTGGTGTGTTCTGACAAACAATTGATAATTTTAAGATGCCGTTTGATGATTCTCAAAGTGTTAGTTCCGTTCTTCTTTGTGATAATTCTTATATTTCACGGCATGATAAAATAAATGAATCTGTATCTTCATCATTTAATATACCAATTCGACATAATGTAAAATGGAGGGTACGAAATAGTATATCAAGTGCTAGTCTTCAACCATATGGATCAAGTTTTCGCCGTAACGGAACGAATACTTCATCAACGAATTCTGAACATTCATCAACATTGTCATTTCCATTATTTCGTCAATATTATTTAATGCGTAGTTCATTGAAACAAAAACGACAACGGTTATTAGTTAAAAAAGTCAATGCTAATTCTACTTCAGTATCTAAAAAACTTCATGAAGCACCCCGTATTGAAACTAAACATGTGATTATAACAATCTTCATTACAATTACATGTGCCTTTCTTTTAATATCTATGATTTTTCTTGACTTCGTTTATTTAAATGAAAGTATGTCTAATACATCTAATTATACATTGTTATCTAGTCATAATAGCTTATGTTTTCATTATTCTAAAATATGTATTTTAAAAGGATCAGTAATAATTGTATTTATTTTTATAACAATAATATTATGTTATAGTATTTTAACATTATATATTCGTGCAAAACGTCATTCACGTGTACTCGAACATAAAACAAATGAATTAGAAAAAGAAAAATGTTTAACACAAAAATTACTTCATCAAATTTTACCACCATGTGTAGCAAAAGATTTAATTAATGGACGAAAAGCACCAGCTGAGTATTATGATTCAGTTACTGTTTATTTTTCAGATATTGTTGGATTTACTGCTATAGCAAGGTAAGATTTTTTGTGAAAGAAAATTTTTGTGTTTTTTTATTGTTGTTTTTCTTGAATAATTATTTTCTTTAGTATGTGTTCACCAAATGAAACATGTAATATGTTAAACCAACTTTATTCTATATTTGATTCACTGTTGGAAAATTTTGATGTTTATAAAGTTGAAACAATTGGAGATGCATATATGGTTGTTTCTGGAGCGCCAGAAAGAAATGGTGACAAAGTAAATATCTATATCTAAAAAAAGTATCTATCTGATTAAAGAGTATAATTCTTTCGTCTGTTAAAGCATCCTAATGAGGTTGTCAATATGTCGTTAAGTTTATTGCGTGGTAAACAACAAGTCCGTGTACCACGTACATCTGCTGAACTTATGCTACGCGTTGGCATTCATACAGGTAATTACTTTAATCATTACTATCAGAAAAACAACAAAATTAATTCATACACTATTTTTCGAAGATGATTATAATTAGTTTATTTTTAAGACTTGAGATTTAACATTGTTTTTGTATTCAAAATTTATTTTATTTATGCATTATAAGATCAAAGTCTAAATGTTGTCGTTTTGACTTCTATATCTGGATGCCTATTGTATTTTTCTAGACAGTATCATACTAGTTATCCACGTTCTTTCTATCACTTAAAAGTCTACTACCTCGGCATCAATAACAACCATATAAATATACAGAGACGACTGGTTATTATCATTTGTCCCTGGCATTGACAAAAAAAAACACTCTTTACTTCATTCCAATCCATCATATTTCTTTCAACAAGCCAGAACATGTCGAGAAAAACAATTTACCTTTTACTTGTCATAACATAAAAGCTATTTAATAACAGATATATCAAAATAAGATAATTTTATGTAAGTCTCGATAGAGAAGAAAAACATAAAAAAAATCGTTTAAGTAGGATTTCTTCGTTATCAGCTTTATAGATGGCTTGATAGAATAAATATTATAGGACCTGTATGTGCTGCGGTAATTGGATCAAAAATGCCTCGTTATTGCATGTTTGGTGATACAGTAAATGTTGCGAATAGAATGGAATCAACTGGTTTACCTGAACGAATCCATTTAAGTGATGATACATATAAACGTATAAAAAATCGAGAACAATATGTATTTGAAGAACGAGGTGAAATCGAAATTAAAGGCAAAGGTTTAATGTATACATATTTTTTATTGGCTCGAAAAACAAATGAAAATGAAACGAAATCACGTTCAGCTACGGTAACTAATCAACAGGCATGAATCTATATTTCTTTATATTACGATAATTTATTGTTTTGTGTCTCACTGTTTTGTCTTTCCATCAAATATAAATCTTCATAAATATATTTTAGAAATCTCGAAATTTATTTCACTTTGTAAATGTTCATCATAGAATGCCAATCAAATTGTAAATCGAGTAACAAAACCATATGTTATTCAATTTGATCTTATGATGGGAAACATTATCGGACGTCACCTTGCAATTCAATGATTGTTTTTACCTATAGATATTACAAAGTATTCTGATAAAAAAACCTAAAAGGATTTGGATTTTCATTAATATTTAATTAAGCTATAGAATTTTTAACATCTATTTTCCAGCTATCTTAGCTTTTCGTAAAACTCATATGATCAGATTTTATTAGAAACTTTATGCATATAAAGAATTCAGCTAAAATAGCGTCCATAGAGAAACGTAGGAGTTTTGAATAAAGGCTCATTGTAATATGAAACTTGCAAAAAATGTATGTTGTATACACTACCCATAGAAAAACGTCTATACCTTGAAAGTCTCATATCTTAATGAGACTTTGCCTAAAATTTCTGCATTTTTTATGAAAGCTGATCTAGTTGAGTTCTGTATATATGCAAAGTCTCATATTGAAATTCGAAACTACCATTTTTCCAAAACCCCGAGGTGCTTTAGAAAATAGACATAGTAGAGATTCGATAGCTTAGTTACATATTAATACGAATCGAAATCCTTTTAGATTTTTTTTAGAACACTATGTAGTATGTATAAGCAAAAAACTATTGAAATTGAAAGATGACATCTGGAGGGGTTCTTCTGTTAGTTAGTACTAAGTGTCCATAATTGATCCATGTTCAAGACATATTTCAAAGAGAACACTTGTCATTTTACCAAACAAATTAACATTGTTTGCATGAGTTTCATTGTTTATTCACAAACAAAGAATAATTTTATTTTTAAAAGTTGAAGAAAATTTGAGATCGAATTCTCAGACTTAGGAGAATGTATTTCTTCATACAATCCTTTTATAGTATTGTAACATGAATTGCTGATTGGTTAAACACATATAATTACTCATGAAATGAAAATAATTTTAAAGATATTTTATAATAATGTATATTTTCATTGCAAGAAAAAACTTGATTTTTTCCTCATTTGTTACTATCCGTGTGGCGATGAAACTAATTTTAGACAGTGTGAACAATAATAAACTTTTCGACTACACATAACTTAAATCATTTGATACGAGAAAAGTTCAAAAATATTTCTTGAACTCAAAACTGGAACCGGTAAAAATGGTTAGACCGTTCGATATATTATCATCAGTCATTATTCTTCATCTCTCTAATTCTATAACACTGAAGTCAATCTCTGACATTAGCCAAATCTACGTCCCAATCGCTACATTAATGATATAAAAGTCGTTTTTTTTATTGCTTGTTACTATTTATTTCCGTCATTTTTTTTGTCTGTTCTTATCTATTGTTGAACAGAAAATTTTATAGAACTACAAATACTATCTCAGCTTTCGACATTCATTAACACTTCGTAAGGCATGTATGTTATTACTTGTATATTTAATCTGCTTCTGATATTACATTTACAGTGTTATCTCTTATATCTTTGCGAATTAAATCCTATAAACTGTGGGGATAGATAAATTTATCATAACTGAAACATTAAACGACTATTCGATTTTGTTTTGATAATAGAACTTGATATGAAAGTGACTTGATAAAATATGGTATATTTTGATGAATCTTGACTAAATGGAATAGCTCAGTGCATCTTTCCTCATAGGAATATTCTTTGACATCAGTAATAAGTGCTTGATTTATGGACACTATTTTGTAAAAACAAACACGTAGAAGATGAAAATGAAAATCATATGACCCAGTAAGGAATTCTCTACCACACCGACCGTTTACGGTTACCCCTTACGATTCTGCTTGAACTTATTATAATGCCATATTTTATTTCAATTTTTCAAGAAGTTATAAATTATAGATAATGGAATTGCATAATATTAAAATAAGTGATTGATTCTAGATTAATCAGTAACTATTCAAATGATAAAAACAAGGAAATTATACTAACAACAAACATTCTTCGAAGACATAGTGATAGATAATAGAGTTTAACAAAATATTTTAATCGTCGTTAATAAGTCGGAAAGGTTAATGACATAGATTTGACCTATTTCTTACATATAAGAAATAAAAAAGTTACCAGATACAACGACATTGTGTGTCTTGCTATCCAAACTAATAGTTTGAATACACTGCGAGTGTTAATCAGACATTCCTTTACACAAAACCGTCGTTTTATTTCATTAGTCTTCTCTAAATTGCTATGAACATTTTTGAAAATAAAAGCAAGGAATGCTTATTATTTTGGGACGACTTTATCCATCGATATTTTTGATGAATACCTTTTCGAGTCATAAAATGTCTTGTTAAGTAATAAATCAATTGTTTACTTAATAAAAATATTTTTATGAAATCTAGTTATAAGAAAATCGTTTTTTTTTTGAATTACTAAAATTATATTTATCTAGACATGTTCCAACTTATCAAAACAATAATAACTGAATTTTTTCTTACGATGATGACAGACAAATATTCAACAACAAAAACAAAATATAAATATAGGAAACAGAAATTTGTTTTTCACTAAAAATTCAAACATGAGAAGATTCAAAATAAATGACGCATCGTACCATGTAAAATCCATTCAATTGGTTTGTAAGGTCAAGTAACAGCTGCAATAACACATTTATTTGTCATTGATCTATAGATAGGTTTTTTTTTTCTTTAATGTAACTCTTTTATATTTCTCACAATTATTAGTCTCTAGACAACAATAATGTTTTTCCTTCAATTCACATATGACAACATTAATACCATTTATTTGTATTTTAATGTCTTGCACATACATACTAGAATATATTCAAAATTTAACAAATTCATATGTTATACAATTCAAATTTGATAATAGAAATTGCTAATAAAATTGAATACATACATACACTTTCGAGAGTTTAATTATATAAAGGAAAAAATTATATTGAACGTCACTTTCAATTAAGACTTTTCCGGCTTTTCATGGCACTAATGAAGGAGAAAAGACTAAAGGTCCAAACAATATTTAGTCTTAATGATGAAATAGACATTAGCTTCATTGCCAGAATTATATTAACAGAGTATTTGAAATGTCATGAAAAAAAAATGGCCTAATATGAGAAAATAATCGAGCGTCTATATCAAGCAGCAAATAATCGTAATGTCAATGTAGAAGATTATTCGAACGTATGGTAATATGAATAAAACAAATGAATGGTAGACTTAGAAAAATGATACAAGAAGATAAGTTATCAGAAAGTCTTTTCGGTCTGTAGAACGTTCATTTCATGCTATAGATAATGACTGCTTGTGTGTGTTTCAATTTGAGTCTTTGATTTCTGTTGTTTTATTAATGCAAAGGTTCAACTTATTGTTGAATACCTTACTTATATCGATCTATTATCCTGATAATGGAAACTTGATGAGTTCTTCATACAATATTTCCTTTTGAGCATAAAGAATTATGATTCTTAAAATTTATTTGTTGTTTAAGAATAGTTTTTCTTTTACTCTTTCCTTATTTTATAAATATTTATTTATTTTACGATGTTTCGAAGGATACCTCCTTCTTCGTCAGGTATTTTTATTTTATAAACAAAACTAATTTATAAATGGAGAGCATACGTATATATACACAAAAATGATAGTTCCTTTTTCTTTTTTCTTTTTCTTCTCGAATTTTTCAATAGTGGAACGAACGACAAGACGATAACACTGGAACAAAGAAAACATTTCAGCTATTTTCTTCTTCGTTTGTTCCACTTTTGAAAAATTCGAGAAGAAAAAGAAAAAAGAAAAAGGAACTATCATTTTTGTGTATATATACGTGTGCTCTCCATTTATAAATTAGTTTTGTTTATAAAATAAAAATACCTGACGAAGAAGGAAGTATCCTTCGAAGCGTCGTAAAATAAATAAATAAAAAAAAAAGAAAAACTATTCCTCAACAACAATTATTATGTCCTTCCTAACCATTACACAGTTAAACTTTATTTTTATGCAGAAAGTTTAAAAGTTTATCTTGATATTTCTTTTCTGTCAATGATAATGTGTTTTCATAATTGCGATATTTTTCTTGTGTTTAATGACTAATACAAAAAATATTCGAATCAATGTTAATACTGAACAGTCTTCGATATAGACGTGTGCACTATTTCTCAGGTAACAATGAAGTATTTTTAGCAATATTAGCCTTATTGTTGGTATCTTAGAAAAAAAAAGCAACTGGTCCTATTTATTGTAGTTCGTGTTCTTTTTCTTTTCTTCGCTTCAAGAACAGCATATGTCTTGTTAGCTTTTTCTGTACAAGAAAGAAGACGTTTGTCCCACATATGTTGATTACTACTTTCTTTCCTCTTATCTTTTCATCGATTGGAAACAGCATGCGAAGAATTTTTCTCTGTTTACTTTTTATCCGGTTGCATATCGACATATTGTCCTAGCAGATATTTTTTGGGCATTAAGCAAAAAAAGAGAAACCTTCGCCGATAGTAGAAAACACTGATAAGTAGATCAAAATTCATTTTTAATCATTGTTGAAATTTCACTAAATAAATAATTCTTATTGTTGTTTATTTATTCAAGATAATTTTGGATTTTTTTTTGATTTATTCATCTAAAAAAACTCATAAATTGTGTAGCATGATCTACCACTACTAGTTTCACTTTGGCTCTGGCAAATAAGTTATATCTGGATTATTGTTATTATTGTTGTCGGATACAACGAATAAGAATTAACTTAGAATAAATCTTTCTGACCGTAAAAATCAGTATTATGAAGAAAACTCATCACGGCAAAAACGACATGATAACAACCGAAACAACCGTCTCAGATGCGAGAGCTGTTATCCAACGAAATATTCAACTTATGCGTATAACACTTGCTCTTACAGTTCTTTCATTTATTACCTTTACAATAACACTTACGTCAAGTTATTGGATAGTTATAACTTATCCACCTGATTTCTTTGCAAAAAGACAAAATCTATACGTTGTTCGAGCTACTTATGGTGTTATTTGGGAATGTGTAGTTGGTCGACCAACACCAGATGCTATGTATGGTAAGTATGCATTGTTAGTATATCACTATTAAGCTATGGCTAGCAAGCTTATTAGAATATCAAGGCTATAACATATTGTTGACATTTTCATCATTTACTATAGAGATATAAGATATGAAATATGACATTAAGTATATATAATATTTATAAAAATATTCTCTATAGAAAATCAATGTGATTATCATCAAAACCAAGTTCAAAATGCTTCTTCATCAGCTGAACAAACTCTAGTAGGTATGATTGATTTAGATTTTTCTTTCTTTGTTTTGTTGTAGAAGGAATTCATTTTACATTGAATTATAGGAATGATTCGTACAATGCTTTCATTTAGTGCTATTCATATTCTTTTATTAGTAATTACATTTATTTGTGGTTTATATAGTATTCGTGAATATCGATATACATATAAACGATTGACAGGGATGATTTATATTGTTACTGGTAAAAAAAAAAGACAATTTTAATGACATAAATTTTTCTTTTGATTGTTATAGCTGTTTCTCTTGTCGTTTGTATTGAAGCGTTAAGTACTATATTTCGCCATGTTAGGGAACATTTACCCGATATTTATCCAGGCGGTACAAAGCATACGTATGGTATTTGTTATATTCTAGCTTGGATCATTTTTTTTCAACTAGTTGCTTCATCATTTGTCTTTTTTGTTTGTAGTAAAAAACGAAAAGGTACATTTGATGAAGCCACAGAAGAAGAAGCTTTGGCTAATCTACGTGTTGATCTTGGTCGGTTTTAATCATAAATATTATTCCATTCAATACACAATCACACGGAAAACATAATAGAACATACTTTCTTTTTTTCTTTATTTCTTTTGTTCAATAATCCATTTTTTTTTACATGATTGAAAAAAATCGGAATCGTATTCATACCCTATTAAATTTTTTATCTGTATATTTGTATGATTATTTCTTTACAATTGAAACGATGGAATATTGAATTCATGTTATATAATCAATACCACGGATATATACAATGTAAAAAATTATCATAGAAAAATAAGAAACAAAATTACTAAAACTTGGAAATACTAGTATTATATCTATAGTTTAACCGATATTAAAGTTGAGTGTCAAATAAATATCTTTTAGGGGTTAAATAAATTAAAATATCGACAGTAAGTTTGATAAGAGAAAATTTGCAAAATATTTTCAAGTCATTACTTTTCTCAAAAAAAAAAACGTTTGATAGAGAGCTACTGGAAATGATGACCAATATATGATGGTGATTTTCGAGAAACATTTACAATTATATTATTTAGATCTTCTAATGACTTTTGTTCACTATTTAAAATTGATGCCATGATAGTATGCATATGAATTATCTTATTCATAAAAACAATAACAACTATACATTGCCTAATGTGATATTACAACAAAAAAAAAAAACTATTAGTATTTACTTTTCATCGCTTCAAAAGTTACATTAAATTGTGCAACACATGATATCAATTATAGGACTTTCAAAAAACTATGATATATCTTGCTTATTGGATGTATGCAAACAATAACAACTGTGCATATAAGACACTAATAGCTCGTTGTAGCATCAGTTTCCATAAGTAGAGTCTGAAATTAAAAGACAACATTTTCATTGAAGGCCATCTTGGGTAAAAACCTCAAAACTCATGTATCTAATTTTCTTACAATAGACTTTTCTTGTCAGACAGTATCGTTTGCCAATCATGAATATGAAGCATATTATTTTTTAACGTTGTTTTAAAAATAGTTTAAATAACATTGTTCATTCTTAGAACCTAAATCCTGTATTCTTTCTGAATATAGCTTTACAATTTCTCTAGAATTTCTAGTTTAAAAATTATTAATCGAACTTGTAAAGGTACAAAAATGAAATTTGAACGGAGAAAATTCATGCTTCTTGTTACAATACTTCTTTACTGCACACGTATATCACCGATTTTTGTAAAACACGATCTAAAAGTGTTAAAGTATCGAGATAGAAATTTGTACTTACTTTCAATCGTCCCTATGGCCCGTGACAGACACCGTGGCAATTCTCTCCTTGAGGGTGCATATAATAGTTATATCGTATTTCATATTTAAATTCCATGGGGATTTGTGATAACAGCTTCTTCAGCATCGAGTTGAAAGCGAGACTGTTCTCTACAGAGTAATATAAGAATCAAGTGTTTTGGAAATATCATTCAGGAATTGACGAGTTCACTTTACAAGTTTGTTTTTCATAGAAATCGAGATTATTGCCTAAATTGCCTCGGTATTTATGACTGGAAATATTCATTATTGACAAATGGCTTGAAGCAAAATTAATCATTAGTATGATATTTTATAGAGAAGCTTTTGATCTTTTATTTTCGATACTTAAAATAATTTTCGTTTCAACTTTGAATAATTTTTGACGTGCTATAGTTTATTAAAACTTAATTTGTGGATCTCTAAAAATTCGACTGAACAATTCTTAAATAAAGGCCCACAAAATACTTGAACTCGTATACGGAAAAAATATAAATTTCTGGTTCTAACATTTTTTTTTAAATTTCTGCAGGCTCATTTAAAAAGCTGAGAAATGAATGAATAGTTAATATAATTACTTTTCAATTACCCGTTACTAGCAGATATAACTTTTATGTCATCATAGTAAATGATCCTTGAGATTACAAATATACGTTCGTAACAATACATGATGATAGTATCTATCAGCAGTAAATCTCATTAATACAAATAAAGGTAAGAAACATATGTAATCTCAAATTGTAAATAATATATCTTATATTAGATCAGTTATAAATGAACTTGACATAGGTTAACGCCTTAGGACACTAAAATAGATGAATGAATTAGAATTAGAATATAGAAAAAAAAGAATATAAAAGGTAGAATGAAGATCATGTTCATAATGAACATATGAATTTACAGAATATTATATGAAGATTTCTAATTATTGTTTATTTCACTTTAACAAAACATAGAGGAACAGCAAAATAACCTAAATCATTTACATAATGGATATAAAAATTGTAGCAAAAATCAAAGATTAAATTTTTCTGAAAGTCTATGTACAACATAAAATCAATACAAAAAAATATTATTATAATTATCGACAAAATAAATCCAAATGTTCAACTACGCAAATCGAAAAATTAATGAGGTGTTAAATAGAGAACACTCTACGTATGTAGTGACCATTGTATGTAACTGAATTGTTCATTTCCCTATCGATAGACATGAACTTAAGCATATACTTATAACTATTCCTTTCTTTTTTTATGCTTTCACTTTTTATTATACAATGATCTATGGATTTTTTGTACATTCATCACTGAATAATATACAAACAAAAAGATAAAAGTAAAATTATCAATAAAGATCGTTGATTATTATTTAACATTGAGCATGTCAGGAAAGGTCAATTATGATGTTATGCATTACAATCATTTCTCACGGTATCAAGAAAAATGGATAACATATGGACTATGAATGTGCTAGAAGGTGTTAATCGCCTGGAAATAAGTTAGATCATCAAACATTATAATGTCTTTTTCTTGCTGTGTTTAAAGTAACCCATTGATATTTATTTATATTATTTAAAATTCATTTATTTTCACATAAAAAAAAAGAAAATTAGTGACATATTGACTTTAATGAATAATCTTTTCTCAGTTTGCTACTTTCATCGATTTATTTCAAAAATCGCAACAATAACAAAACCTGAATTAATGTTAAGTTCATAACCATATGATGAAGAGCATATGTTCACGATACGCATTGAGTATTGTCTATGCATATACTTAATTCGCTTAATGTAATGATCACAAAGCTATTTGACTCTTACATTAATCTTATTTTGTTATGTATACTCAAGATGAAAATATGTCGAATAATAATAGATACAGACAAACGTACAAATAACTTAAAATATCGATCTCAGTAAAAAAGATAACTATTTGTGTTTATTCTTGTAAAGTTTGTTCTAATCAACATGAGAAAAAAAACACCTATCATCACTTCAGATTTTATGCTTCAATTTTTTTATAACTATCACTTATTGGTATTTTCTTTTGATTGAGATAAAAAATGATGTAATATGCTATAAAATAACCGTTTTCTCGTTCTTCTGATCTTCTATCATACTACACCAAAGTGTTAATACGTAACATTTTCTTCCTTTTTTTTACTACTACTTATTTTGACCATGGCTGCAGACATTTTAGATAAAAATGAAAACGCCTATGGACAACCATATCATAAAGTTCATCACTTTCAACAAAGTATATAGAAGCGTAAAAGGTTAACTTGGAAGAGAGTACTAATTATATTGTTCTCAGAATTGAGCCGAAGAATTTGATTAAGCTTGTGTCAATTGATTGTCATCATTGCCTTGACGATCAATATCTTTATGCGTGCACTTGTCATGATAACATCATTTCTTTTTAGTGATAATGATGATGATATTGCCTGTTTGATTTTTGTTTAGTTTATATTATGACTTTGCATGTCGACTTATTTCCTTTTATTTAGGGACTGCTTATTATGAGCCATACGTTTATGAACGAAAGAATGTAAACATCCTTCCAGTTATGATTATGATTATCTATTGCTAGCGGCATGTAAGAGAGAAACAACATTCAATATTCATGGCTGTAGCTATTTGATGAATGACGACACAAAGCGAAAAAGAATATATAGCACATTTATATAAGAATGATTATGCTATGTATTTCATTATTGAATAAAGACCTGCTTTTTCTGTTCAACATTAGCAGGTACCATTTTTTTCTTCCCTCTTTTGGGTACTATCGACAAATCTAAGAGACTTTTTCTCTGTTTCTTTTTTTCTTCTTCTTTCTCTCTGTATACATCGTGTTGATTGAGCATATGCATGACCTCGTTCTCTTTTTTTTTTCTCTGATACGATATACTAATAGAAGACAAAAGAAGGCAATGGATATTGATTATAAAACGGAACTCATTCGCATTAAATTTATTCTACTAAATAGTCGACATCCGTTTGACTGTTTGTACATTTACATTACGTAAACCTCTATTGACGATGATTGAACGACGTAGTAGTCTGTCTGTTCATTTTGAATGACGGTTTCAGTAGTAAGTAGTTCGAATATAGTAATTATACAGGTAAAAAAAAAGGATGATGACGATGATGAAAGCCAGGCAGGCAACATGTATATATGCCCTTCAGCACTATTGGCAATTGCAAACAAATGCATAAGGAAATGAAAAACATAGTTTATTGTTCAATATATGTACATATGTGTATATACACTTCTTGATCGCCTGGTTCCGCTTTCTTGCAATTGGCATTGGCAAGGACAGAAGGCAAGATATAAAATGATGACGGATCGCTTGGCAACATACGCACAAGCATTCTTTATCAATTCATTGCTGTTATGCCAAGGTCAATTGAGATGAGCCGACGACAATATGGTTAATTTCTTTTTTCTTTTGTTCTCTATCAGTAAACCTATATCAACAATTATTACGATTGACAACTAAAGCTTTAAACAAAACAAAATAATGATGTCCTCTGTCAGTTAGCTATTCAGCCGAGCACTCATTCATTCTCGATCTATTCTTCATATGTATCATGATCCCACCATTAGTTTCCTGTTTATATCATTCGCTTTTTTTCTTTAATTTTATTGTTCTCGTTACTGTTAGCACGGAGAATTCTCATTTTGTTTTTACGTAACTCAACAGTGTTAAATTGAGAAAAAAATCAATCAATCAAAATGATTAGAATAGAATGACGAATGGATAAAGATAGTAAAGAACTCAAATATCTGGTGACGATTTGATTGAGTGGACAAGCATTTCGATTTTTCTTTTCTTTTCTCATACTTTTTTCGGTGGTAGTTTATCGTAAAAAAACTGATAGATAGAAAAAGACAGACGGAGAGAAAGAGAGACAGAAAAGAAAACGCTATCGTCCTCATTAAGCACTTATACAACATATTTTTGAGTTGTATTGCGTAGGCTCGATCGCAAGAGAAAAAAAATACAATGGCATGTAGATGTTCAACAGTCTGTGCATGAATAGTTGCTATACATACATGGATTTATCGAACAAAAAAACGATTATCAAACATGTCACATTGGTAGAAATTAATTCATTTTCTTTCTTCGCTTTTTTCCCTTTCTTCTTTTGTTTTTTTCTTTTTGCATATATATTGAACTTATATACGCGTATAGTATGGCTTTGTTGATGAGAGTCTTACAAACATGTTTTGTTTTTAATGACATGTTACATATATATAGGCTTCCATATAGAGAATACTAAAGTTTGTCTTTGTCTAAACTATTATTGTCACACATGCACATATATTATGAGATGGATTGTCAAGGAAGTTCTTTCTCTTGCACAGATTACCATGATGATGTGATTGTTGATGTGATGTGTGTATGTCCTCTGTTCTTATAATTTATAGTAGGACAATGTTGTTCGATTATCTTAATGTGCCTACTCGTTTCTTTCAGTTATTCTCTTTCTCTTCTGTATTATAGCTAGTTTATGTAAACATTAAGTACTCTTAAGAGAAATACTACTCACATTGTCAATGATTTTATAGAGGTAGCTGTTGAACAATGTATGAAAACTCTAGTGAACCCTCTTATACGAATGTATCAACTCGTCCATGTCGTATACAATATGGTCGTTGGTCAGTTGATAGACCACCAATTTCGAAACAACTACCAGATGAATCTATTGCACAACATTCATCATCTTTTCATCTACCTTATTCACAACGAATTAAACGAACACTTACACCAAACTATGTAAACTACTATCCATCATCATCATCGTCGTCATCATCGCATTTATCAAATCATGAACGTCCGAAGTCAACAATTCTTTGTGATTCAACTTTAACAAACCATTCAACATTTCATGTTAATGATCTTCGTCGACGATATGAATCTAAAACTTTAGTTGGTATTGTTAAACCAATGGTTCATCAACGATCATACACTCAATTAAACAGTCCTAATGATGAAAGTAAAGTTCCAGATATGACAATGACAAATTCCAATCATCATAGTTCAGTTCGTTCATTATATCCACCACCAATACCAGCATCATCTGTTGTTTATCGTACACGCCCTACACCACCATCTCATAATAATACAAATGGTCAACCACCCATAGCACCCCGACGATATTCATCAATCAACACAAATAACCATGCATTATCTCATCGTTCATCAAGAACAACATCAACATCATCTTCGATTCTTGGTATGAATGAACTTTCATCAACAATATCACCAAATGAAAATGAACAACAAAATGATGATAATATGATTATTGTTGATGTTAAACGTATTGAAATGTTTTATAGTAGTGTTGGAACATTAGTTAAAGCAGCTCGTTCAGTAGCTCGTCTTTATATAACAACAACAAGACAATTAGCTAATTTTGAAGATTGGTCATGTCAACAATTTGGTGTTCCTGTTTGGATTTATAATACAGTTCGTATTTTTAGATTTCTTATTTATTCTTGATTCGTTTTCTTTTCTTACTGAAGGGAGCTAATTTAAAACGAACACGACAAGTACAATTAATGCTTGCACAACATGAAAGTTGTTTTGCTGTATGGTCAAGTTTAATATCTGATCAAGCTGAATTACGTTTACCGAAAGATAATTATATAACATGTTGGTTACCAGAATCAAATATGCTTGCAATATTTAAATTTGAACGTAATGATGCATGTCGATTATTTTTTCGACATTATTACGAAATATTAGAATATGAACGACGTATGAATTTAGCAAATCCACCTCCATTACCAGCTGATAATAATAATAATAATAATAATGATAATGATACTTCACAACAAAATAATAATAAAGAAATTCCACGCCGTTATTCACGTTTAAGAACAATATCAAATAAACAAGATAAAGAACAAGAACAACAACAATATGAATTACGTCGTTGTCGAAGTTTATCAAAAATTCGAACTGTTAAAAAATCGGATATATCAGGACCGATTAATTTTGAACATGTTAATCATATAAGTAATGGTTCTAATCAACAAAAATTACGACCATTATCAGGTTCAATAACACTTCGTTCATTACATGCTTCTATGTCACAATTACCTAATAATGGTACAATAATGGAACGATTTTTTAATCAAAATAAAAAACGTGCTTCAACTTCATTTGAACCACGAACAACAGCAGTTTAAAATAAGTGATTATTTTTTGTCAAATATCTTTTCTTTTGAACACATCTTTTAACTAAATCACAAGTTTTGTAAAACTTATTTTCTATTGTTAAGAAAAAAAAAATTTATATATAAAGTAAATTTTAGTTCTACATTGTAATTCATTTTATTTAATTTTATCGTTTTATTTAGAAGAATATTTGTTTTCTTCTATTGTAAACAAGTCATTGATGAAAATTTCTTTTTACACATGAATTTATTATCATTAAAGAGTATAGTATTCGAATAAAATGAAAGAATTTTTGTAATTTAACAATTATATCATACAATGTTGTTTTTTTTCAAAAAAAATATTCGTGTACTTTTGCATCAATAGTCATTAGAGTTGTGTTGAGTAGCTTCAGTTCGGTCAATTTCGATTTTCTAAATTTTGTCTTCTCATAAGTGTTTTATTTATTTTTGTTATGATAAAATAGCATTGCGCTATTTTTACTTGAAATTCATTCTTATATAATAAACAGTACATTCAAAGTAAGTACAGTTCAAACTTCTGTTTGGGTATGCATTAGTTTCTAAATGTTAGCGACGCAAGTATATTGAAATTTAACATGAAGATTGGCTGTTGTCTCTACGGATATTTCTTTATTTTTTAGAAACATTTATTAATTAGAAAAATTTATACGAAGAAAGTATTTCTGTAAACCAACAAATTGTAAAAAGAAATATCTATCGTTCAGCTGAATGGAAATAAAAGAACATTTGAAAAAAAAAACATCTTTAAGAAACAACAGATCAAATTACATACTTAAGACTACAGTATGTACCTAAGTCTGACCGATTCCAAGTTGATATACTTGAACTCCATAAATACCTAATAGTTGAATTTATATTGATTTTATTAACGTTGACCATTTCCTTGTCAATTTCATGCTCAATCTTTTTAAAGTTTCAAATCTGTCACGCATACAGTGATTAAAGAAATCGACCAAATGTCTACTTTTCTTCATAAATGTACCTGGCATAAAGAATGTAAATGATGATTTGGGTAGAGCAATTTGTTGGCAACAAAACTCTAGAGAAAACGAAGCCCTCACTGTTTTGCTATAATCTAGAGGAGGTAAACATTCAAAACCTCGGTTTTCAGTACTTGGAACACAAAAATCTAAGCTTATTTTGATTACACAGGATGATGGAGCAACTAATTATCTACGAAATGAGATATTTACGGACTTCCTACATCAATTTTTCGAAAATCACAGATGTGCTATTTGTTCCTTTTCTTCATAGAAAATGGCGAGAAAAAATTATTTTTGCACTATTCTTAAAATTGGCTGGAAAGCTCGGAGACATCTCATTTTTTAGATAATTATGTGTTTTATCACTCTTTGTATTAAAAGAGACTTCTGCTAAAAATCTAGGTTTTGAATTTTCTAGAGGTCTTGGATTTGACAGTACAATGAGAATTTCATTTTGCTTAATGTCTTGTGGGAAATAAATCTCTCTATTCAAACCACTATTAGGATTCTTGATTTCAATTAAAATTATGAAAAGATATCGACTTTAAACCTGTATGATCACTTTGTGAAGCCATTGTAAATGATAGTTGCTCTTTAAGATCATTTTCAATAGAAATGAACGCAAAAAATCAGATCGATGGCTATTCTAGCTTTTTAAACCATAGAATTGATCTTAGTAGATATTCAATGGATATGTACCGAGTCAGAAATGTTGCTGAAAAACATGTAGATTTTGTTTACGAAAAATTTATGAGATTTTTATTGTGAACTACTCTGAATAGACTATAATAAAATTCTCTTAAGTTTCTCGCAGAGAAACATCCTCATCAAGACCTTTCTCTCAGTGCACGTCTAGTTCAGAATTGTACTGACAACAGATAAAAACTATAGCCTTCGTGCACTTAATGTCCCCTGCAGAGTTACGAACTATTGACGAAGATTTTTCTTTCTGTTAATTTGAAGAAAATGAAGTACGTCATCGATGACATACATCCTTGAGTCTTTCCAAAATGTTCGCAGCAGGAAGAATACCGTTGTCCAAGGCATATGCATATGAGCAAAATCATTCATTAACAATGTGACTTTGCAAAGGTACAACACGTGTATCTCGAGATAATGAGCTTTCATAGAGCTAATTTCCATAGAGTACACATATGCTCAGTTATTCTATATACCCTGGAACAATTAGCCCTAGAAATCTTTATTCAGAGAAGTTATTAATAAAAAAACAAGGATTATCTATGTGAAGGTAAAAGAAAAAGACATTGGTTCTCACTTCTTATATTGTTGATTAAAAAGCTTCGAAATAAGACAGTGATTTTTGAAAACTAATTAGTACATGATGTAGACAACTCTTAAGGCTGCAAAATTTCTATTCGCAGGTTTTTTTTGTTTTCGAATATTCCTAGATTTTCAAAAAAGTCGATCTACTTTTCGTTAGCGATACGACATAGTACGAATATACGAATGAAAAAGTGCTCTTACAACCGAATGAGAACTTTAAAACCAATTCCAAGCAATATCAATCTTTTTTCAGAATCTCTGGATAATGGTAGGACAAAAATTTGTGCTTCAAAACTTGATAGAATCTCTAAAAAGTCAGTGCTAACGAGAAAGATTTTCTTTAGACTTTAATCTTATTGAAGATTTCATTGTAGATGTGGTTCGTGCTGTATAGTCTATCTTGAAGGTTTTGGATTTTTTTTTCTCCAATAGTTAGAGAGATATTCGCTAGTTGCTTTTTAATTAATTAGTTTTAATTAATAGGCAGCTGAAAGAATCAATGTCTTTACATGTATACACTAAAAAAACTTTTCAGAAAAATAATTCTTGTAAAGAAACACAGTCAAATGAAAATTGGTTATATATTGATCTGCTTGAAATGACTAATATATAGTTTGGAATCGCTTATGTAATGAGATTCTTAATAAAGGATTTTTTTCACATGAACAATCTTCTACTATTTTAAGTGCATAATTAACAATTATTGCAATTACTGCAGCAAAATTCATTAATACTAAAATAGAAAATTTCATGTAGTTTGCAATGTCTACAAATTTTGAAATCAGCTGTTTCTCTTTGATTTTTGATAAATCATATCATCATTGGAAAATCTTTGTCGTTTTAGTTTTACAATCAGATTAGATCTTTATCTTCGTTTATGAAACAGAAACCTATTCTTTGAAGGATATCTCTTCCGGTTTTTTGACCAAAAATTCCATTTCTAGCCGAGTATAAGAGATGATAGCCTCAAGTACCGTGTGCAATGAGAGATATCATTGAACCATAAATAGCTTACTGTCGCAGAGTTATACTGAATTTAAGAAACTTATTTTTCATAGGAATCATATTAAAATCTTTTGCATTGTCTTGGCGTAATGCATAACATTAATTTTCTGAATCCTAGTTGCTTACTCTAACTTTGTTCGATTAGGTTGATACTTTTACCACAGATACTTGGAAGTATTCTCCACACATAAAATCAGCCGCTTTCGACTTTTCTATCCGAATTTATAGGGTTCTGAAAGTGAACATTCTGATTTAGATACTGAGATCTTTATGTAGTTCTCTCATAAAAAAAAGCAAACCAGCTTAAGAATACTTCTGAGAGATCTTTAAAAAAATTCAGTCGGTTTTGATAAAGATTAATGGGAATCGTAACGGTCTGGGATACAGTTCTATGAAAACACTGGAGTTTTCTCGAAACAATCGTGTAAAGACACATTAAAATTTCTATTCTCGAATGCATGTTTTCTTATCTAATGTGCTTTACCTATGATAAAAATTTGAATCTGATCGGTTGTATTCTCTTCACAAATCAGAAATATTCAAAAGAAGGAGGGTGTGGGATACTCTTTATATAAATATTTGTATCAGAATTGATGTGACGAATTTTTTGATAAGTCTTGTAAGTTATTCTTGAACAGTTCTTATTCATATTAATCATATTATGTGTCAACTCTAAATTGAAAAATTGAAAAAACTATTTTTCAGTTGAAAATAACCTTTTTTTCTTAATTATTCTTCGATTACAACATATTAAATATTGTCGAATGACGCCATCTGTCAAGCTTTTGTATCTATGGGTAGACGACTGAGTTCAATCAATAGTGATGAAGAAGAAAGTAGTAGGCTGAGATAAGTTGTTACATACCAATTCACTTTATTCACTATCAATAGTGTCAGTATGATTGATAACATGTTCGATGAACACTTTCGATAATGAATAATGTGAATTTGCGTATATTTCATCACAATCAAATACGTGACAGATAGGTATTATCAAATAAACATGGTTTTTTCTTTGCTTACTCTTACCTCTAACTTTGATATGTTTTTTTTTTGTACTCTTTTAATCAGATTGAATTGACATATAGATTGATTTCGTGTTAAACATTCTTCAGATACAAATTTGTTTTTATTAATTAGTTATTTTTTAGATTTGAGACAATATTTTTGAATAATTTGCACATCTATGAATATGATTTATATATATAATTGATCGTATGTTTATTTTTTTTTCAGATGTTCTTATGATCAGAAATATTAGTATGCAAAAATAATGAAAGTATATTATTATAAACAATTCTTTAGGTAACTATTCTTATTTTTATGATTGTCTAGTACGTATTGATGAATTAATATTATATTTCTAATGAACTGATTTTGAGTTAATTGATTTTTTGATGAATCATTTTAATGTACAATGTCCATATAAGTTATATCTTTGTCAAACATACTAATATATAATATTCGATCAACCTATTTTCTATTGATTCATCTTAAGTGATGGTCAAATATCGAAATGAACGAGAACAAGTTCAGTACAAAAGCAATTATGTCCCTGACTTCATCCGTACATAGCTCCATCATGTCGACATTTCTTCATTTTTACTATTTCTCGTTTATTGTATTCATCTGTAATCAACACCGACAAGCTGTTACTCTTTCTCTTGTTCTTTCTTTTATTTATGAAAGGCCATTGGCGTTCAATGTTATGCCTGCACGAATGCGTTTGCATTTACGTAGATTACGTGATTAGTTTGCTTCTGTCTCTATCCTCTCACTATATCCTTTGCGCATGTGTATGTGTATGTGTGTGTTTGTTGAGTTGTCCTTCGCATGTGTGTGTTAACGTCGGACGAGTAGATCAGTATGCAGAGAAAAAACCGAGAAGAGAAAAAAGTTTCACTCGTCCGCTACTGCTTAGATTCTTAGTGCGTTCAAGACACTGGGCGAGTAGTGTGTTATGCGTGTATGTGTGTGTGTGTTGTCGCCGTCATCGAAGACCGAAAGGCATTGGATGAAGTAAAGAAAAGAATGGAGAGAAAACCGAGACAGACGTGCGAAGCAAGGCTATAGAAGGTGTCCCCCGCCGTGCACACGCGCTTAGTTGCAGTGCGCGCGCTCTTGATATTTCTCTTCTATCTTTCTTCGCTTGTGTTGGTCGAGTCTTCCCTTTTTCTCTCTCTCTCGTTCGACTCATGTTGATTTAATCTATGTGGATTACTTCACCATTACCATCGACCATCAGCGTAGTTGAAAAAAAAAAGAAAGCGAGAGAGAGTAAAAAGAAAAAGAGCACGAGTTGCACACATAAAAGGCCAACAAGATCGGGCAACAAGGACAATCAAAGTATAAGTCGAAGGAGAATGCAATTTCTCTTTCATCATCATTATTATGTCCGTTGAAGCGTTTTCTCCTTCCTCTCTTTTTTTTTCACAGCAATTAGAAAGTGTTGCTTTTGCAACGACAAATGTGCAAATAATACGTTTTCTTATTTTTTATCGGTCATTCCAACCTTGATATCATATTCTGTCAAACTTCTTTCTAAAAGTTCTATAAAAAAAAAAAAAAAACAAATATATAAATGCACATGGCATATAACGCACATCTACACATGCACACTCGACATGTTTTAGATGGACGTGCCGTATGCTCGCAGAATTTCTGATGATGATGATGATGATGATGATGAAGGAAAATAGGTTGTTGTTACAATGTTTGTCGCCATCGTTGGTCTTTTTACAGAGAAAAAGAAGAACAGCAAAAAAAAAATCGGGTAGTAATAGTAGTAAGAAGAATAGGCAACGTTATGTGGCTGGACAAACCAGATGTTGCATGCAACGCAAAAGAGTGCGAGAGAGAAATGTAATGGAAGAAAGGAAGAAGAGAAGAGAACGTCGTCACCATCACCAACCAACACTCGAACGACGACCAACGGTAAAGCGTCAAATAATCGTCCGTTTGATTGTAATGCATTTTTTCTCGTTCTTTCTATCCTTGTGGTGTGTCCTGTCCCTTTTACTCTCTTTCTCGCGCGCGCTTGCTTGCCCCTCACTTCGTCTTCGCCCGTTCGCCGCTCTGTCTCTCTCTCTCTCTCTCTTTCCGCACACATGCATACGCACGCACACGATCAGTGTGCAAGGACATAGCAAAGTAAGAGAGTAGAGGACAAGAGAGAGGAGAAGAAAGAACGCTGTCATTAACGGTCACTTCACCAACTAACATTACGTATACATTTTGCATTGACGACAACTGCAATTACATTATTCAAATACATGTGCTCGAAGTACGTAATACATATCGATGTCTCAATAAGTCACATCAACATCTCACTAAATAACACATATATTATGTCTCATCTACGATTTAGACAAACCATCTGTTCGATCTCCTTTCAATTGATAAAGCATATTTGATCTAATTGAGTTGACATTTGATAGGTTACTATATTGCTAATTTTCTAAGTGAGATATAGCCTGACCCGTCCAAAACTATCATTAATATAGTTTTCAGCAACACAAGAAATAAGTAGGAGAGAAAAAAAAAGAATGCATGAAAGATGATTTAAGCCGGATGGGGAGCTCGCCTGCGGACTCCTATTTCATCAACAACTAGCTATTGCAACGACTGATGATGATGATGGTAGTCTCGTGTTGAATACCAACGCCCGAGCGATTTTTCTTTCTCACGCTCCTTTTTTTTTCTTCTATTCGTCATCTTCGTCTTGTTCCTTTTTGTCGTCCTCATTCTCCTTCTCTTTTATTTCCATATGGCGGACATACAAGTCCGAGACGAGAGACGACGATGTCGTCGACAGTCGGAGAAAGAGAGAATGCGAGGAAAAGATGATTGCATGTCTAATTTGCGTCATGGCGACTACGACTATGCAACGTTCGCTCGCGTCCTCCTTCTCCATTCTTTCTGCGCACAACCATCCTCTAATCCAATACGAAGGACAAGGCTATTTTTTCTCTCTGTGCGCGCATGTATGTGTGCACGCGCTTGTGCGTGTAGATATATATATATGTGTGAGACAGAACACTCAATTGCTTGCTATTATCCAGCACGTTGAAACCACGTCCTCCTCATCTTTTTTCCTTCGGCCTGCTTGTATTCATTTTATCACTTGCTATTATAGAATGATATGACGTGAAACATAGGACAATTCGATAGGAAGCAATCGAACTTGTTTTTGTCTAAGACAAAAACACATACCTATGTCTCTCTCTCTTTCTGTTTTTGTTATTCTTGTTGCTGTTTATTGTTGTTGTTGTCATCATCGTTTTTTTTATTTATATTCAATCGAGATGTGTATGTGTGCGTCTCTCAATACCCATCATCTCATTTCTCTCTCCCTCTCTCTCTCTTTTTATTTTTCTCATCATCATACATGATGAATCTACAGGATTCAATAGATTATTATTTCTAGAGTGAATGCTCAACGGTACTGTTGAGCCACTGCTGACCTTGAACAGCAGTACTAATCGATTAATGTCAATGATGAAGACCACTGGCGATAGCAATACTATTAATCATGAGACGTCATCAAAAAGATCAACAATGAAAACAGCATCATCATTAGGAATGATGTCTTCAATGAACAGTAATAATAATTCTTCAATGAATAATGACAATCGTATAAAATTTATCGATATGCTGGTATGTGGTTCATGTCAACAAGATTTTCAATTGTCGGATATCGTTAAATTTATTGAACATAAAGCGATATGTGGTAATAAAGAAAATAAACGAAAAATTCCTTATTTTTTATCACAACGACGACAAAGAAAAGGTGACAATGATGACGATGATGATTATGATGGTAATGATGGTGATGATGATGATGATAATGACGATGATGATGACGAAGATAAAAGTCAACAAAGTACTAATTCAAGTGGAAACGAAAATGAACATAATATTCATCATCAACAATTATCAAAAAAACAATCAAAATTTTCCAAAGTACTTGTTGATGCTGGTGCCAATACATTGAACAATACAAGTAAACAAAAAAAAAGAATTTAAAATTTCTATTATAAAATGTTTTGATTTTCCTTATAGATGAACCTTATAATTTTGAATGTAGTCAATGTGGCGATGTGTATAGTACAGGTAAAACTAAATAAAAAAAAAAACGAAACAATTAAATTATTTTCTACGTATTCATTGCTAGCTTGGTATCTCATTCAACATTATCAACGTATGCATGGTATAAAAATGTATAGTACATGTCTAAATGAAAACCCTTCAGTTAATAATAATAATAATAATAATAATAATAATTCAATAGCATCAATGAATACGAGTTCATTATCAAATGATTCTTCAATGCTTAATATTGATCTTAGTTTACTCGAAGCTGCACTTAAAAATGTTACATCATCCAATCGATCACTCACACCATCAACAACATTCGCCTCTAATAAATTGATTGCAGCAGCTAATGCGACTCGATCTGCACAGAAACAACAACAACAACAACAGTCACATTCGTTACGAACGACAACAGATAGTAGTTGTCTCTCCGCAGGTGCCCATTCGAAGGTTAATATACCATTATCAACATTTAATTCATCATATCCAAGTTTATTACAAGAAGTTGCTCATCGATCGAATTCAATCACTAAATTACTTAATGAAGGAGCTAAACAACAATTATCTAAAACATCTGAAAAAAATAAAACTAATAATGACACAATATCGTTAACAGATACACAATTTCTGACACCAAAAGCAATTGATATTACTAGATCTCGAGTTAGAGTTTGTTTTTCTTTTTTTTTGTCAGCTTAAAAAACTTTATTATTTCTAGATCGAAAATGATTCCAATAATAATGTACATAGTCATGAAGGTAAATGATTTTTATCAATTGAATTTTTCTATGTATTTTTTTTTTTTGTATTTTTTAAAAGATACAAATCATAATACACGACGTCGAAAAAGACGTCGACAAACAGATTCAGGTCATAGTGATGAATATGAACAAAAACGAGCAATTCCATCAACAAATATTCCTTCACGTCGTTTATCAGCATCATCAACACTTTCAGTTTGTTTATCATCATCTGAAGATGAACCAGGAGTATCGACATATCAACAAGAAATAAATAAAAATAAAACCAATATAAATGAAACATCCATACAACAAGCATCATCTCAGTCACAACGAAAACGTCATCAACGTAAACCAACTCGATTATCAAATGGTAGAAAACAACAATCAGAACAACAAGAACAATTAAATATTTCAGTTAAAAATGAACCACCAACTACAGATGATAATCGATCAATGATGAGAAAAAAATCTGAATTACTTGTTACAAATCGTGGAAATTCTTCCAATGAAAATTATCAATGGCTGCATCAAGCTTTTCGATCAATTGTGCCATCAACTGATGTCGACTCATCAATACAACAAAATTCGACTTCACCACAATCAAGTAGAAAAATAAATAAATATTATCTTAATAAAAACATAGTTTTATGCTCTTTTTTCTTGACATTCAGATTCAATAATTGACAGTGGTACTGGTTTAATTTCAACACGTTCATCTCCATCATTAACAAGTACATCACCATGTTCTACATCCGTACTTAACTTATCAACAACAGGCGGTAATACTACTACTACTAATAATAATAATAATACCGGTGACCAAATTATTATTGATCATTCTCAATCATCACTTCATGGGAAAACTTCTCATCAATCAAGAGCAATAAATCAAACAAATATAAATGGTGGTCATGTATCTAGTCCTAATTCTCAACGACTAATAAAACGTGATCGACGAAATGATACATGTGAATTTTGTGGAAAAGTTTTTAAAAATTGTTCAAATTTAACTGTTCATCGGCGAAGTCATACAGGTTACAAAATTAAAAATTTTTCTCTTTTTATTAATTAAAATCATTATCATTATGTAATTTATTAGGTGAAAAGCCATATAAATGTGAATTATGTGCATATGCGTGTGCTCAATCATCAAAATTAACACGTCATATGAAAACTCATGGTCGTGATGGTAATGAAGCATTTCATTGTCGTTATTGTTCAATGCCATTTTCGGTTGCGAGTACATTAGAAAAACATATGCGTCGTTGTGAACGTAATCCACAAATTCTCGCTGTATTTAAACAACAACAACAGATAAATTCAACAGGTTCAAATAGAAGATCAACAAATGATATTAAAAATGAATATTCAATTGATGATAATGATGAAATGATTGCTAATGATTATTCATCATTTGCTGAAATAATTGATGAGCAAAATGATCTAGGTTTAGAAGAAGATGATGATGAAATAGATCTTAATGAAGAAAGTGAACATGCATTAAACGAGCAAACTTGAGTTTCCTTTTTTTCCTTTTGTTTATTTTCAGATACCGTTGCCTCTCTTTCTCTCTATTCGTTGTGTGTATCTCTTTAAATTATTTTCATCATTGATTATCTATCACCCTTGTCTTTTTGTTCTGTTCCTATATTCGGGTTATTTCTATATTTTTTTTTGCTGTCTCTTGTGTGTCCCCGGTTGGTTGATCTTTTTTTTTTATTCAACCGAACAAACACGGAACAGTTTTGTTTTTGGATTTTTGCTTTTGATAGAGTACATGTGTTGATGAATCTGATGAACAGTCTCTTCTATCTATGATCTCTTTTTTTTTCTTTACATATATATATAAGCTTTTGTGTTGATTACTTATTTTCGGAAAGAAAAAATTTCTTTGTTCCTATAACCCGTGCATGTCTATGTATTTAGGAAGAGAAAGAACAGTTATAAATGTTTTGTTCCTTTTCTTTTTTTGTTTCGGCATTCTATTTGTATCTGTTTTTTCGTGCAAACGACGAAATCACTGAATGACTCTTTGTTATGTTCTTATATCTTATTCTTACATCGGGTTGCTCTTTATTATTTTGTTGTTCCGTATATGTTGTGTGTGTATTTGTATCAAAAGCGAGGTAAATGAACAGTAGTCGAAAAACGACGGCATAGAAGTGTCATTTCATATATATATATTTATGTGTTTCTCATTTTATGTTAACTGTATCTGTGTTATCTGTTGTAACGTTCATTAACATTACACGTCTCTTTTTCCTGCTTGTTTTTCTCTCATTTTTTTTCTATAATTGATAATTAAGAATTAAAAAAAGACAAAAGCACATGTATTAAAAATGATCTATTTTGATTGATATAGCATCATAAGAACTAAGAGAAGAGAAATAACAATTTTTTTATTCCTCTACAGATAGGACCAATAATCTAGTGTTATTACTGACAACAAACATCTTCACAAAGCAGAATTGCTTCGGATTCTGCTGTTGTATAGGACTGTTGTCTTTCTGACATTATATGCACGTATAATATCAACTAGAAGAATCATAAATAATTTGTCCATTCTTAATCTATACTGTTGCCAAAACAAAGCCAAAAATAAATATGATTCAGTAATGCTTCTTCATAGACTATGTACAAAAACATTTGTCTTAAAGATTAATAACATAAAGGAATAATACGAGGAAATCATTTTTTTTTGCAATTACTATATATTTTCTTCTGACTCATGATATTTATCCTGCGTTTTTCAAGGCATTAGACGTTATCGATCAGTAGAAGTGAAACAATATATATATATATATTCCTTTTTATATATACATTTATTTGAACACATGTGCAACCATAGTCACAAATATTAAACGTTACTCGACATAGTTTTAGAGACTCGTTATCCCTACCATCCAAATAAATTTCATTAAGATTTTTCTCTTCTATTACATTATATTGAAGTTATATGATGTGTGACAAAATGCATTTGAGTTTACGGATTTCACATTCTGTGGTCTGTTTTGATGGCAGCTTTGTATCTATATTTATATTATACAAATCTTGTTCATTTTACAAGATATATAAATGTCACAGAGTTACTTTGTTATGAGAAAATGCTATATAGTTTTATTCTGTACGATGTATGTTTATGTATTATTTGTGTATGGGCAAGTTTCACCATATGAACTACATCGAACATAAAATTTCAATCAAAAAAATTATCCTATGTATAATTGCTTTATAGTATTAATAAATCTTTATTTGAAAGACATCTATATATATTTTGGAAAAGTAAATTACATACCGAATGTCATGATGTTTTATTTTGAATTATTTATTTGTTTCTTTATGTAAGTTTTTATGCTAAGACATTGTATAGTTTTTATTTTTACCACAGTTTATCTTGTTCAATCTAATATAAATTTTGATATTTATAGAATATGTGCTTGTAATGCATTAGCTGTTAATATTGTGGCAACATTACCAACATGCATTCATGTTGCTAAAACATTCCAATAAATTGAATTTGGATGAAATCAATTTTTTAGGAAATACTAAATGCAATCAATCAGTTAAAATGTTCTCGATTTTATTAGATATAATTTGAATAGAAGGTCACTGAGTTCTGTTTGTCAGTATGTCATGAATACTTTTATTTCCATTGTAAGCTTTTAAATAACATTTAAGACTGACATGTGGATTACTGAAAATTACTTCAGATACAAATTCTTCATAAATTTAGATTTTATTTTTTCAGTTTGAAATTATTTTGTTTGGAATCTATGAAGTCTTTTGATTATTTTTTATATAGATTTTTCCTTGTATAAATAAATTGAACGAAGATTATGCCTTTTCTTTTCGAAAAAGAATTCTGGCTAAATCTGACAGATATTTTTATAATTAGAATCGGGAAAAATATTAATCAGTCTTACTATCCTTATTTCATTGAATAATCTTCACAGAAGAGAAAAAAAAGCAGACAAACTTAGAGGCTTTAAGTTATTCGAAATGTGTCAAATAAATCACATATATAAAGAAATTAGTCACTATGATTTGAGAATTATTTGATCCATTTATCAAAATATTGACAGTCATATTTATATTAAGTTCAAAGATATAATATTGAAATCTCCGTATCATATTATAAACGATATTGAAAATGAATTGTCGTCACATGTCGAAAGTTATTGTTATCTGATCGATAGATCGATGATAATACTCTACACAGGTTTTTTCATGTGTGACATGATTAATTAGAATTAAAAGTCAATTATGTGAGGAATGTGAGTTTCGTGGGCGACGACTTTTTGTTCGTTCTTTCCTCTCATTGAAGAAAAATATATGTGTGAATTTTGTCGCATATAACAAAAGAACGACAAAATGATGATTCGAAATGAGTGAGCGACATGTTTTTTTACGAAAATTTAAATAAATGCAAGACGATCATATATCAATTAATCATGATTCATAAAATACTAAAAACCAAATATCATCTTGATTCATCACAGCATAATATTGAAAAATTGATTTCAAATAAAAATAATCAAATATTAAAATAAACTGAAATAAAATTACTTAATAATGTAAAAAATAAGCATATTCTTCATTTTTTAAAGAAATTTCACATTGGTTCTATTTTCTTTTTTAGTTGTTGAATATTCAAAAAGCACTTATACTGATCTAAGTGCTCCAATAAAACAAAAGTCAACATATTGAAATCATACTTCAGCGGAATATTATGATAGTTTTATCGAGCATTATGTAAAGATTGATATTTTCAAAGAATTTGATAGTTTATTATTTGATTGCTTTCATAATTTATGTTGGATATGTAATGATAAACAATATCAATTTCAAGAACGTAGAGGAAAAACTACCATTAGCTTATGCTATAAAAGCAACAAAAATAAATCATACAACTAATAACTAATATTTCACTAAGAAGTAACATTTGTTACAGAAAAAATAATATAAACTATCAAAAGCATAACCGAGAGAAAAAAATTATACTAAAACAAATTTTTGTTTGCATCATAATTGATGTTTAGATGAATAATAAATGTTTTGAAAAGTGTCGTGTTTGGGTTCAAAGGAAAATTATATTTTTTCTGAATGAAATAATGGTAACTAAATAGGAAAAGTTATCAACTGATCAATCGATTTCACGCCAAAAGTAATTGGACTATGAATTATCGACCATATTGATTCTGAGTGTGACAATAGGAAATCTCCTTAGGTCGTTATCTGCTAGTTTTTCAGATAAACAAACATTCCATCAAAAACGCTTTCGATCTACTCAGATTATAAAGCATATCGACTTGTCTGTGAGTCAATAACTTTTTATTTTTCCAAATTGGTTTTTTAAGCAAAATAATGCCATGAAGATTTTCAGATTGAAATGTTGATATGTATCTGGTGTATGTATTAAAATGACTGTATTTTCTACGAAAAAAAAAACATTTAAAACAGAAGAAGTTACCGTTTTTTAGTTGATTAGCTTTGTTCTATGATCTATAACAGAAATGAAATCAATGTGTCTTATTAATTTATTTCGCTCTTAGGATGGCAAAGAGAATGTGTAATGAAACTTTGTTGAAAGTTTACTATGTTTATTATTAAATATCCACAGATGCAATAGTACGACAGCTTGTCAGTCTAGTATTGGTATGGGTCTCAGATCGACCAATCTATCAGTGACCGGTCTACTCAGATTCATCCTGGTATCGGTCGTAAAAAACCTAGACCGGTTCGATCTCTGATTTGAACAGATCAAAAGAGATTTTTTGCGAAGTTTGTTCGTCTAAAAAAACCATTATATGCAGGCTTAAGGGAATTTGTTATATTTTTATTCGAAATCAATTTTTTAAATAGCCTACAATCGACTAGCTTTCTGCAGAAACCAATTGATCAGTTGAAAACGTATCTTCGTAGGTGAGACAGCTTTAATCTAATAGCTCATTAAAACTTATTCAAAGAACCAGCGTTACTGAATACTTCATTACCGATAACATAGAATCAATAATCCTAATGCAAACTAAAGATAGGTCGATAGTCAATACTGATTTAGTTTTCATTATCAAATGCCTTGTGTTAATTTGAAATGATTATAGTATTTCAATAATAATATTGTATGCATGTATAGTACCTAAAATCCATCAAAGAATAATGACATTTACGTAAATGTACATCTGTCGTATCACTAGCTCAAGCAAAGACTTCGGTTAGGCCGTACATAATTGTAAGCCATTTAGAAAATATTTTCATTTTGATAACTTTGAACAATTCATAAATTGAACTCGGATGAAAAGGTTATATTCATTTTTAATAAATCCTTTATCAAACAATATGAGATTTATTATTATTAGCCTAACAAACACTTGATATTCATACAAGACTATTGCTATCCGTTCACGTACGACATCTATTGACCACCTAAGAAAAAGAACACTGGAATGGTATGGTATGGCTGGACATTTTGTAAATACTAATCAACTCTATTCATCCGTAGTGTAAGTAAGAATGGAAGGCGAATGAGTGCTTTCCCTTCTTTTTATTCGTCTGCAATGAATAAATACTATCAAATAATGATAGCGTGGGTGTTTTACGTCGTAAAAAAATGCCTAGACCTTGTACTTTACTTTTCCCTTTATCAATGGTTAATTGTACCTTTGTATTATTTATAGTGTTCTCTTTGTCTTTTTCAACATGATTTTATAATTGTTCTTTGACTTTCAATAATACGTAAGTGAAAAAAAGAAATATCTCGAATAGTAATATGGATTTTACCCCTGATTTTGGTTATATTCTCAGATTGAAACTTCTTATTTTATTTTTAATATTCTTCTTTTTATGTTAGTTTTTCTTTTTAATACTAACTAATTAAAGAACTATTTGTTCTTTAATTTAAATTTTTTTAGTCATGTACTTAAAACTTGATAAAATTGTTAATAATAAATATTTATAGTTTTCTAGAAAATAATACATTATGCTACGTTCTCGTATATTACCTACCAGTAAAACGTTATTTCAACGGGCTACTGTAACTCAAACGAAACCAGCTGTTACTAATGAAAATAATAATGAACAAAATGATAAAATGAATGACGATCAATCATCCGATGATTCATTTAATCCACCACAAAGACCATTAACTCAACAATTTACTCATCAAGTTACAAATCAAGTTCCACCACTTGAATATATTGATTTATATAAAAGTGATTTAGCATTACGTGAATTTCTTACTAAAGAAAATAAAGGACAAATTAAAGACATGGGGGTTGAATTAGGTACTTTTCATTGGTTTGAACAAGGTCAACTAGCTAATCGATATCCACCATCATTGCATCAATTTGATCGTTATGGACAACGTATTGATGAAGTTCATTTTCATCCGGCTTATCATGATCTTATGAAAATTGGAATGAGATATGGAGTAAGTTATCGAGAAAAACAAGACGAATAAATTTTACAAAAAAAATTAACCGATTTATTGAAAAGGTTATTTGATCTAGGAGAAATATGGCGAAATAGATCTATCTCACGAGAGAACTACTCGAACTGATAAGCATCGTTTGAGCTTATAGGGATGTTTTGGTACACACTAGCAAAACTTTAAAACAGTTCGTCCGCATTGACCTCTGCACGTGAGTTAACATTTTACTGAATTTTCTATCCAGCTTTAGCCGAGTATCGAAAAATAGAGTTTCGATGTGAAAGTTTGCTTATTTAAGTGTTTCTAATGAGAAGTGTGTACAGCGAAAGCAAAATATACAGTACATCTCCTGTTCTCAAAATACATACTTACGTTCTAATGTATAGAAAACTATTTTCAGTTTCAAAAAATATGTTTTCATTATGAATACAGCATGATTCATCTGATAAAAATTATATCAAATGTTTATTGCAACGATAACTACATAATTTTATTTTTCATTTCCTTATATTCGATGAAACTTCATTTCTGTACACTTTATCTATGGAAATAAGTAGAATAGATACATATTGGTTTAGATTTCTATTAGAAACATTGATTTATAGATAGTTCTAATGACCCGAAGAATATCCAAACTTTTAAAATATTATATGGGTCAGTCGATCTATCTATCATTATAAATTTATATCAGAATTCTATTTTTTCAGTATATACCTAAGGTTGGCTCGACGGTTCAGTAAAATGACTATAACTCAACTCCAAGGATCTGTGTGAATGAAAATTTTTTAGACTTTTCCTAATCTCGTCAATGTGTCCTTGTAAGCCCAATATAAGCTCTAACGGATGGTATTACTTCGAGCGGTTCTTTTTTAAGTATGATTTAACAGTTAGTGATAGGAGATAACGAATAGCAATATGATAATGTTTTCAAAAATATGAAAATGCATCATCATTATAAACGACATATAATTTAACTATTAAAGCACTCACCAATATTGAATGTCATATTAAATCAAGACTCTATTTTCTAAAACAAAGACATATACATGAATTACATTTGTTTACTATAACGTAGAAAAACGAAATAGGTTTTCTTGTCGATTGTTCAATCCTTATAAATAAATAAATACTTACTAAAGTCACTATAATGTAAATTCCTTTATATCAATTATCGAACATCAGAAATTTCTTTTCTTTTTCCTTTTTACAATAAAAAATGGACAAATATTAAATTAGATTTTCTATTTCAATAGGTTCACTCTGTTGCTTGGGAATCATTACCAGGTTCTACGGGAAAATTTAATCCACATGGACATTTACAACATGCTGTAAGCTATATAACTTACATAACTATGACAAAATATAACCCTATAAATATTCTTTATCAAGGCAGGATTATATATCCTAATGCAAGTAGAAGCAGGTGTTTGTTGTCCATTATCCATGACTTATTCCGGTTATCCAATTCTTCATCGTTATCTTCTTTGTACGAGCCAACAATTAACAAATAGTTTTCCATTAGAACGAATTTTATCTCGTAAATATGATAAACGATGTTTACCAGCTAATATGAAAACAGGATTAACAATTGGTTAGAAAAAAACCTTTTTTTTTTTTTTACAAAGAAATGTTTTAAAATTTATTTATTAGGAATGGCATTAACTGAAAAACAAGGTGGTAGTGATGTTCAAACCAATACAACAAAAGCTTATTGTGATAATGCACAAGAAAAACGTTATATTCTAATTGGTCATAAGTAAAACAAAAAAAACTAAAAAATTTAATTTAATTTAATTTATTGTAATCTATTAGATGGTTTTGTTCAGCACCAATGAGTGATGGTTTTCTTGTTCTTGCACAAATTCAACATGATGATAACATGAATCAATCATCATCTTATAGTAAACCATCATGTTTTTTTGTTCCACGTTGGTTGCCGAATGGTCAACGTAATCCATTTTATATTCAACGTTTAAAAGATAAACTTGGTAATCGTTCAAATGCATCAAGTGAAATTGAATTTAATAATACTCAAGCTGTAAGTATATGAAAACAAAGAACTATTGAATTAAATAAAAGAAACAAAAAAAAAATTTTTTCAAGTGGTTATTGGGAAAAGAACATAATGGCGTTAAAGTTATTATTGATATGATTAATGGTACACGTTTAGATAGCGCGATTTCAAGTGCTGCATTAATGCGACAAGCTTTAGTGCAAGTAAATAATATTTATTGTAGAAATAAAAAAATGAATGATTAAAAACATGTTTCTTTCTTATATTAGGCTACTTGGCATGCTCGTCATCGTAAAGCTTTTGGTCGATTATTAATTGAACAACCATTAATGAAACAAGTTTTAATTGATTTATTACTTGAATCTGAAGCAGCTACAACTCTTGTTATGTATCTTGCAACACTTTATGATATGACATATAATAATATGTATTCGAATAATACCGGTGAAAAACAAGAATTAGCTCGTATAGCTTCAGCTTTAGCTAAATTTTGGATATGTAAACGAACACCTGAGACAACATATGAAGCATTAGAATGTCTTGGTGGTGCTGGATTTGTTGAAGAATCAATAATGCCACGTATATATCGTGAAGCACCAATCAATAGTATTTGGTAAATATATAAGAGAGCACTCATGAGAATATTGAGAATTACCTCAGTATATGAGGTATTGGTCAAAATTTCAATTTTTGACTTTTTGTTGTACGTTCATAAGATCATCATCTGAAACTACCAAATTCACATTTTCAACTCGTTTGCATGTACTATGGTAAATTTAGTTCATACCGATTTTTAAGCACTATCAAGAAATTTTTTAACAATCGTGCCATAAATGTTTATTAGGATGACGCTTCAACAAAGTAGAGACTTTTTCATGCCGTATACTAAAATATAGAGCATCAAGGGTGGGTGTGAGTGTAGTGTAAGTGAAGATCTACATCTACATAACCGTGTAGATAATTTATCTCTTTTTGTGAATCAAGAGAAAATTTATTTTGCATATTGTTTATTCTGTTCAAGCGAGAAGAGTGCATAAATCGTTATAAGACGATATTATCGTATGGAGAAACCATATTTTGTTAATGGTGGGATATAATCAATAAAAATGTTTTTCAAGAAAGAAATTAGATATTACGACAGCTTTCAGTACACTCGATAACCTATGTTTCTATGTGTTTATAATAATATTGCACGTAAAGAGGAATGTTAAGGCTTCATAAAAACTGTCTGATGCTTCTAAACTTTACCAGATAAAACGTTTATACAGATCTGATTTTTCAGGGCACACGGCTATTTACCGAGATGAAAAAAAAAACAATAGACTTCTGTGATAGTTTTCTAATGAAACCCCTTGAAAAATCGATTTTCGTATTTTTTCTCAGAAAATATTTTAATTATGAAAATATGCCTTTGGGTTTTGGCTATCACATATTAAAAACCACAGGTCTCCATCTTATTCCTATGGAAACGTATCCAAAAACCTTCCAAATACATTGAACTCTATCACTAATAATAGTTGTATCCAGCCATGACAAAAAAGAATTTCATTGAGATTTCAATTAGTCAGAACACCTCACATATAATGCAATATCTATTTTAGGGAAGGTAGTGGTAATGTTATTTGTTTGGATATTTTACGTTCCATGAAAAGATCACCCGAATCGCTGCAAGCGTATATATCATTTATGCATGAAACTAAAGGTTCAAATAAACATTTAGATAATGCACTAGAAAATGTTGAAAAACATTTATTAAAAAAAAATCTTCCATCTGATATGCTCGAACGTCATGCTCGAACTTTAGCTACGCAATTAGCATTATGTCTTCAAGCTGGTTTACTTGTTCGTCATTTGCCACAAACAGTGAGTGATGCTTTTTGTTCCTCACGTCTTGGACCTAATCGTGGTTCAATTTTTGGTGATTTACCCATGGATATTGATACAGATACACTTTTAAAAAGATTACCATTCTAAATTTTTTATTATATTATGTATACAAAAAAAAACAATTTTTTTTCTTTTTGTTATAAATAAATAAAACGTAATTGGTTAGTTCTAAACAAATATATATATATATATATATTAAATACTAATGAATAAATTATATCTGAGCAGAATAAGCTTAGATATTATTCAATATTTAATAAATAGAAAAAAAATTTCATTATCAAAAATAACTTTTTAGGCTCATCGATCTCTCTTGTATATCTTATGAAAAATGAAAAGAATAAAAATAAAAAATACTGAGCTGATTGTTACGTTTTGTTTTTCATTAATCCGACATTTACATTGCATTTAAAGGTCTTTTATATTCCATAGTTATTAACAAATTGATCATCAAGATCTTCTTCAGAATCATCATCTATATATGGAATTATTCCTCGACCTTCATATGCTCCTGAGCTATTGACTAAGTTTAAATTTGTTGAAAGATTTTGTATTTGCAGAAGACGACGAACTAATGCAGAAAATTCAGCATAATCGACTTGACGATTACCATCTAAATCTGCTTCTCGAATCATATCATTAAGTTCATCATCAGTTAATTTTTCGCCTGCAAAAATTATTCGAGGAAAAAGTTTTCGTTTTAATTTATATTAACAAAAAAAAAAATCTCTATTACCAAGACTCTTCATCACAGAGCGAAGTTCCATTTCAGTAATAAAACCATTTCCATCTTTATCAAAGATACGAAATGCTTCATTAACTAGTTCATCATTGAATATTTCTAATTTACTTTCGCCTTTATGACTCATCATTAATTTAAATTCATCAAAATCTATAAGACCATTACCTAAATATTGAAATGGAAAGAAAAAAAAAACCTAAAATTTATTCTCAAATATTCTTCAACTAACCATCTTGATCAACTTCTCGTATCATTTGTTCTAATTCAGCAGGAGTTGTTTGATAACCAATTGAATGAATAACATACGCTAGATCTTTTGTACGAATAATACCACCACCAATTCGATCAAATAAAGCAAAAGCTTCTTTGAGTTCTATTTCAAATACAAAATTATCTTTGTATAAACATGTCAATTATACATACGGTTCTCTTGTTCAATTGAAATAGAATTAGCTCGCATTGTCATCAGTAAAATTGATAATAATAGTCAACAATGGCTGTGCCGAACATCAATAAATGTATAAATGAGAAATAAAGAAAAGGAGACAAACAAGAAATTAGGTTTGTCACAATCGTTGATAAAACAATGAAGCGAAAGCGAAGAAAAACTATTTCTAGGCCAGCTGCTCTCTGAAAATCTTAGTGTGATACTGTTTATGTATTTTTGTTAGTTAGTTCTCTGTGTATATGCTTGATTTCGTCGCTGTTAATATTTTCTATATGTATGTTTTCTTTGTATTTCTCTATCTATCTATTACTTGAGATGTGCTAGTGCGTTTCTCAATTGCTGTACGAGCAAATACCATAAACATAAAGAGCAGGATTGGTTGAAGACATGCGCGTTGGCACGTCATCCAACAAATATTGGAACTTATAGAATAGGGAACATAAGTCTTCTCTATCGTCATTCTTACAGGCGAAATGCATAACACAACAATTTTTTTTTCTTTGCATATATATATATATATATAATATGTTTTGTGCTCTACGGGAGTCTGTTGTTCTATTACGTTGCTTATAAAAAAAAAGAGACAAAAAGGACATATTGTTTGCCTATCATCATCATTCTACTCAATATGCATAACAAGTGAAAACGATGACGTAGTAGTATATTTGAAGTAGTTTTAAATGGTTTAATCGCTTACAAAAAAAAAAGAATATACGAAATATGAGGAGCAAACGATAGAGAAACAAGACTTGATATAATATAACACTTGCTGGTGTTGTTATTTTTTGTTTTTTGAGGATGATGCTACCGTTCTAAATAATATATTTGATGTATTTTATATTCAAAAAAAAATGATCTTTTATTTTAGGTATTAGTAATAGCAAAAGAAAGAAGTCTGTTTAGAGAAAAACATTCGAAGAATTGTCTTTCTTAGCATTCTATTTTTGTCATCGTTATCAACACGCCAGTATACCACCATCCCATCATATTATATATGCACATCTTATGGTCTCTTTTTCTTTGTGTCTCGTATCCATAAGAGAAGAGAAGTTAGTCGTTTGTTCTTTGGTTAATACAACCTCAATATGATACGAGTGGTTTATTTCTTTCTCTTTGATATCCGCTTTTGTATATATGTGCCCTAACATGATGTGCGCAGAAATATTTCTCTTGTTTTTTTCGACAACATACTAGAGTTTTCTTTTTTTTTCTCCTCCTTTCTCGACAATTGTACAGTTAGTTCTCTGTGCTTGCTCGACGTGCACATTTGGTATCAAGGAACATATATGTACAGAGAATTTTCTCGGCTTATTATTTATAGGAAACAAACGACGTAGTGCTGTCTATCTTGCTTTTTCTTTTTTCTTTTTTTGCTCTGTTTGTAGAGGTTGTACATCAGGAAGCAACAGTAGATATTTGCCAAGTAATACATTCTTTCTCTACAACTAAATAACATACATATAATCATGGTGAGTATAGATCGGTTTTTTTTTTATTTAAGAATAAAATAATAATTTCGAAAGATGATTTTAGGCTGAAGAGGAACAAGAATTTCATTTGAGCGAGGAACAAGTATCGGAAATTCGAGATGCTTTTAATATGTATGATAAAGACAGAAAAGGTGAAATATCAACATCCCTTCTTGGTACAGTCATGAAAAATCTTGGACATAATTTAAAACCTGATCAATTGGCTGAATGTATCGATGCAGTTGATGGTGATGGTATGTTAGTTAAAAATTTATTTTTCTGTACTAGAATAAATTATCGTTGTTATTGTTATTTGTAGGTAGTGGTACTGTTGACTTTGTATGTATACGTATAAGAAAAAACGAAAGGTTGTATGTTGTTCTTGTTTATTTTCTTTTTCTGTTAGGATGAATTTCTTGCTTTGATGGCAAAGAAAACAAAAGAGGCTGAAGATGAACGAGAGTTACGTGAAGTATTTCGTGTATTCGATAAGAATAGTCGTGGTGTTATTGATGTAAGCAAGAATAAAAAGTCTTTTTGATATTGATCTTTAATTTTAATTTAATATTTTTTATTTGAACTTTTAGGTAGCAGATTTAAAAATGATCTTCAAGGCACTCGATCCCGATATGCCAGATGATGAAGTTGAACAAATAATTTCAGAAGTCGACGAAGATGGTTCAGGCACTGTTGATTATGAAGGTTAATCATCACGATTTATTTTAATTTTTATATAATTTTTTTTTTTATTTTAAATAGAATTTTACAAATTGATGACAGGTTAACAAAGTGCAAACATCATCAACATCAACATTTCTTTTTCGTCATCGACAGTGACTTTTTTCTTTCTTTTTTTTTTACTAACAGTTCTTTAAAAATCGCGTGTAAACCTCTTTTTTAATCGTTCAATAATTATCAAAATAAAAAAAATTATCTTGGCACCTAATATTATTTCTATTATTTGTAAAAAAAAAAAAAAAGAAAGTAACAATTACAGTTTTTCTTCTTATTACTCAAACATTTTTGTCCCCAAATATACCCATCGGCATTAAGAGAAACCTTTCATTTCTCGACTTTTTTTCTCTGGTTTCTTAAACGACTCACAACGACGAGAACAACATCTGTTTGTACAATAAACAAAATACTTTTCTCTTCGGACTGTTATTATTCTTAAAAGTATAATATGAAAAAAAATTGAAGAAAAAAAAACTGAGAAAAAAAAGAAAAATATACCAATAATGCTTTTCGATGACTTTTAATGTTATATTGCCATACATCTCACACATCCACTAAACTGCCGGAAAAAAAACATTTTCAAGTGAATTGTGATGAAGTTTGAACATTAAAGAAAAGCAATGACAGTTTTACCATATCTTGACATAAAAGCAACACCTATACGTTCAGTTGAATCACCTCGATCCTTAAGAACACAATCATTACCACGTATAACTAATCCAAATAATTCTCCACGTAAACAATCACCTAAATCATCTGATGATTCGAATAAATTATCAACAACATCATCATTAATACGCAGCTCAATTCCACCGGCACGTACACATACACCAAAAATAAAAATTACTCGTCGATCAGATGACATATTAAAAAAATTACCACATGAAAAAACAGATGGTATTCGTGCACATAATGCTATTTGGAAACCATTAACACGTGAACTTCCTGATTATGATTTTTTATGGGAACCATTACAACGTGAAGATATACGCCATCAATATGATTTTTATATAGCACCACAACGTATAATAGCTAGTCGACCTGATGAACCATTTAAAATGACAACAATGTTTGAAACTGAACATAGACATCATCATAATTATAAACGAGTACGAGCTATGCAACAACGACAATGGAATAAAGAACATATACAATATACAATTTATCCTTATTCAAAAATAGTAGAACGTGAAATGTACAAGTATGTTTTCTTATTATTAATATTTTCATTTTTATTTATTTTAATTTTTGTTAAAAATTTATATTAAGTAAACACATTAGATCAACACTTAAAGAACAAATGGAAGAAAAAATTCAAGCAGACAAAAATGAACAATTAATTAAAAGTCTTGAATGTCAAAATCTTATTCAACGAGATCGACAAGATTTAGAAGACGATAAACAAAAGCAAAATAAGCGAGCTCAATTATTATTTAAAGTTACTACTAGAAATAAAGAAGTAATTGTAAACATAGATACACGTATAAATATATAATATTATTTATTTTTCTAGTTGATGGAAAATAAATGGGAATATGATCAATGGAATCGTATACATCAATGGCATGTTGAACGAACTATACTTGCTGATGATCCAATCAATTGGAGCAAAACTATGACTTAATTAATTTTATTTAAAATTTCACGTATTATATATAATCAATTCATAATTCTTTTTCTAATACTATATTTTTTTGCTTTCGATCGTAATGATCCCATTCCTGTTTTTTTTTATTCTGTTGTTGGTTACTAGAGAAAAACAGTCGTAGTTGTCAAAACAAAGAAATTTCTACTGTCAATCTTGCCAGACATTAGCAGGCGCGAATGATGAAGGAAGTATCTACTTGTAAATATTAATGATATATTCATCAGTTAAAAGACATAGATTTACATGAATAAAAGACATTTATATATATATATATATATATATGATAAGAAAAATCGATCATTATTTGTACTATCAAAGAAATGGTCAATGTTATTTCTAGAACTTTTCTTTTCATATCATCGTCCATTAACTGTATGTATGAATTAGTAAACGAATGATAAATACTATTAATCAAGATGATTAACATTGCTGTCAAAAAAATGTTACTATTGTATCGTAACATGATGCATTATATATTACTATATGTCATGATTAGTATATGAAAAACTTTTTTTGATAAAAACGCTTTTGTATAGATATTCTATGACATGCTATCAAGCAACTTTTTGTTTTCAAATGTTGTCTAGAGATAAGCATGTTTTTTTTTTCAATCATATGTTGTCTTCATCGAGACAAAAATTCGATATAGCCTGATAAAAATATGATAATTATGATTTTCTATGACAAAACCAATCATACATATACACATTGTATAAAATTTGAAGATAATATAGAATAATAATCGTAGATAATTGCTTTTATACTTTAAAGTGATATGACATATAATGATAATATAATAGGACTTGTATATATGATATATTTAAATTAAATTAAATAATACTCGAAGTTATTTTCTACTAATTATATAATAGTTGGATCTTTTTAATAGAGCTTTCGAGTTCAACCGACCCATCATCAAGATCAGCATGATGTTGTATTTCTGTTTATTAAACTTCAAATTAAACCAATAATAGTGATATAATAGTGATGATGGATCGGTTGAACTCGAAAGCTCTATTAAAAAGATCCAACTATTATATAATTAGTAGAAAATAACTTCGAGTATTATTTAATTTAATTTAAATATATCATATGTACAAGTCCTATTATATTATCATTATATATCATATCACTTTATTGGGTTAATTTGAAGTTTAATAGGCAAAAATACAACATCATGCTGATACTGATGATGGGTCGGTTGAACCCGAAAGCTCTATTAAAAAGATTCAACTGTTATATAATTAATAGAAATTAACTTCGAGTATTATTTTATTTTATTTTATTTAAATATGCTTTTATACTTGTCCGACTATGAGAAAGATATGCTTTTATCATCAAACTATGGGCTAATTCTGGAAGGACTAAATACTTTCATGGCTAAAATAGGCAATTGAAACAAATGTATATTCTTTAAAAGCGATAAGAACAATTACACAATTAGTGCCACTTGAAAATAAATTGATTAAGTTAGTAAGGTCGAGTGATGATGAATGACAGTTTCGAAACTAATACATAGTGTCTATCTAAAAAGGACTATGCTGAATCAAGGTCAAGCAGAACATTTTTTGAACTTATTCGTTCGAAGTTTTTTTAGGTTTTCATATACTCAATGTTGATAAATATCATTGGTTTTGAATAATGGTAAAAGTAACCGTCTTATTGTCTTTTATCACATTGCGGGCACTATTAGATTGTTTTAAAAAAATTCAAAGAATCGTGGTGTCTTCAAAGGTTGAACTAAAATTTGATACTAGTGGATGGCATTTCTTTGGTTATCCAAACTGTAAAAACTATCCTATTCTAGTGAGTCTAAAAAAGTTGGGGAATGCGTTACCACAATGTTTCAGTTATAAATCTTACCAGAACTTCTAAGAAAAACTTCACCATGGTGAGATCTTTCTTCTTAGCTACAAATTCAATTGAAAATATTTTGTTCGAACTTAGAAAATTTTTAGCAGCTTCCGAGATTTTTCTATGAAATTTCACTGTATGTTTTATTATAGAGCAGAAGTGATTAGACCAAAAACGAGTACCGAGTTGAAAAGGTCAAGACAAGAACAACACTCTGAGAGATATAACAGCTGAGAGTGATGACCAACTCTTCTAAACTATGGCTCCCTTCTGGTACAGTTAAAGCGTATTATTTGCTATCAATCAATAAATCCAAATAAATCTGCTGATTTGAATAAATGCGATAGATCCCGATAGTTCTTCGAATAAATCCTAGAAGAATGAAATGATGATCAGAAATCTTTGAACGACTTTCGTCAATTACTGATGAATAAGCAAGAGCTCTAATAAATAATTTTCTTTTTCTTTAATTGTATAATGAAATAAATGCTAGTATTCGAATACTGGTTTCACATTTAAAGGTTGTCTTGAAAGTAGATCAAGAAGTTTTATTTTCTTCAAGTATCGTTCTTTGTTTAAGTTCAACGTAATGAAAGTTTTATCTGACATTAATATAAATGATTTTATCGATTCATTATATCATTTTCTTTATCTGAAATTCAGAGGAAATGAAAAGAAATGTTAAAGAAAAATCTGTTAACACAATCATTGCAGGATTAAAGTGTGAAAGATGATTTAGTTGTTGCTGCTAAACATCGAGATACAATATTATTTGCTCTATTGTGAAATATATTTCTTCATCATTATTTTACTCCCTTCACCAGAAATGCAATAAAAATTTAGTTCATATATTATGACGAGACGTTTTTCATATACGATCTTTCGTTGTATATCAACAACGTCTGTCACGATCTGTAGTGTGGAGAGAGAGGTGTGACTGACGAAGTAAGTCCTCTAATTGTTCAATCTATTTCAAGTCGAGACTATATGAGTGATGTAGATCCAAATGAGCTATGAGTACCGTAAAAAGAATTCTTGTTTTTAGCTTATTGCTAGAGAAATGCTACACTGTTATAGTATTTTTTAAATAAATGTCATAGCGTCACCAAGAACACTAGAAAAACTGATTTCCGAGTTTCAACTTAAAACTTTGCATAGAGGCTTATGTTAATGACAGTAGTTTTTCAATGAAAGTTCTCGGTGTTTTGATCTGTATCTATCTCGAAAGAAGAACATAAAATCTGTGGATTTATATGTATGGTATAAAATATGCCCTATTACTATCGTTGCATCTTATGATAGGAACAGTGATAAGATTTGATATTTTCGCAAAAAAAATATTCTCATTAGGGCTCGTTTCTATGCAATGTTCAAATCGACATTGGAAAACCAGTTTTTCTAGTATTTCTACGAGAGACCATAGAATTCGTTTAAAAAATATCATAAAAATACAGCATCTCCGTAGCAATACACTAAGGGCAACAACTCTTTTCAAGATATTCTTAGCTCAATTAGATCTACACAATGCACATGGTCTCAACTAAAGTGCGATTGAACCGTTGGAGGACTTTTCTCATAAGATAATTATCACGTCTGTGACATGTCGTTGCTAAGATGTCTGTCATGTTTGTGGTGAACTATTTCTACTATTTCTGTAATAGCTTGTGACCTTTTCATTGTAGTATCTATCACAAACAGTGACGTTTCATGGTAATATCTGTCATGATCTGTGGAAGAAGAACAATGCAAGTTTCTGTTCTATATACTTTAACACCTCTTTCAGATCCTGTTTCATAAAAAAAAGAATATTATTAACGTTAACGTTGAGTTTAATGTTTTCGTACCGATGTTTTCGACAAAATTCTTCTAAAATCGATAAATTGAAATCTTTTTTGATAATAGTAGAAAGTTATAAAATTTCAATTAGAAAATTTATGTAAACTATTCAACATCATATTTAAATAATAGAATTACTGATATTCTCTGATGAAGTGTTATTCGTTCTTATAACTATAAAATTAATTAAATAGATGACTGATTTCTATTGTAAGATGACATTTTTTCATATGCCCGACTATTATTCATTCTTTCTCTTTGTATGTGGTATAAAAATGCAAAGAATGACAAAAGATTATCTGCTTTTTTTCCTATCTTGGTTGTTGTATCAATGAATATGTACATGCAATCTAGTTCTTATTCTCATTCCTTTGTCATTTACTACTTAGTACTATTTCATTGTTTGGTGATGGAAAAAGTATAAAGATCAAAACCTAAAAACAAGAAGAATACATAACCAACACCATTGTTAACTGAAATCAAACTTTCTAACTTATGCGATTTTGTTTAGCAACATTTTTTTTAAATATTTATTCAACTAATTAATTAAGTTTTATTTCAAAATAAAACGCAATATCAAACCATTCATAATTTATTCGTTCACCATCTGTTCATAGAACACATATGACAATGTATTAAGTAATGTTTTATAAAAATAAATAAAAAAAGGAAAAAAAGGATCGTTGCCTAATTTTTTTTTCTTATTTCCGAGATCATAAGATGTTAATCGTATCATTAGAAGAGACCGATAAGAATAGTCGATTATAATTGTGGTGTGCCGTCATTCAACCAAGTGTGTTCTTCCTATTTATAACCGATCCGATATTATAGAAAGCATACAAACGATAAAAAGAGCACAAGAAAAAAAAGAGAAAGAGTATACTTCTCGACACTCGTTGTTAGAACAACATTGTATGATCTAAGTATGCTCGACTAAAATCAGCTAACTGTTGACTTACTAATAGGAATATAACAGTAAGCAATAGATACAGTGTGTTAATTAATGATTAAATCCCAAGAAATAAAATGACACGACGAAAATATGTTTCGCATGAAAATGCAACTGACCGAGGAAAATTAGATAGCGCTCGAATTAATTCACGACAAAATCTAAAAGATAAATCAATAATAACACGTGTTAAAGTAAGTAAAGCTTTTGTCTATTGTATAATTATAACCATTTTTCTTATCGAGTATTGTATAATAAGAATGATAAGTAGAGAAAACAAAAGAAATAATACATTCATGCATATAGTAAGATGTTTTTCAACATGATAACTTCTACATACATGTTTAGAGTTTGTTGTCATTATAATCAAAAATAACAGACGTTAATAAGATCAGTCATACGACCGGATCAATATGGATATTGCATTATTAATATCAATGTTCTACAGTGACGAATATAAGTTAAGAACGGTTGTATTCTTAAGTTTCCTGCTCGATAGTAATAGCTAGCAAGAATTTGAAAAAAAAATATGTGTAGCTGAAAGGACTCTCTATGAGGAATGGTAGACTCACATGTTCCAACAAGACTGTTTGGATGATGGTCTGCAAAAATCGTGACCCACAAAGCTAGCTTTCTAGTTTTCATTCAGAACTTCGCGAAAAAGATTTTATTTGACAGAGCAAATATTCTCGAGCATAATGAGGCATCTCTGATCTCTCTATGATCATCATTCATCGAACTACATTCAATTTTCAGAAGGTTCATGAAGTATTTTTCTCTTCTTTTTATTGAAAATTTTAACGTTGCTGTCAACGATCCATCAGAAAGCATAAAAATACAGCTGCTCTCAACTTTTGTACGCCAATACATATACTTGAAAAGAAATATTTAATAATTTAAGTTTCGTTTCTTTTCAAATGGTTTTATGGCTAAAAAATCAAGATACTACTCAAGTATTAAGAATATTAGAGTAAGTAATACTCTTGATGATTAACAGAACGAAATTGAATCTAATGAACGATCCTTCTTGAATATTATTTCCATATTAATTAATTTATTTTTTCGACGCATACAAAAAACTTCTATGTGGACAATACATTTGTCCTAAAACGACGTTGTTAATACTGTAAAGTTTATTCTTCTTTGCGATTCAAATTAATCGTTTATTCGATTGGAATCGTAAAATTGATATATTCAGATTTGTAGTAAAAGACTTATATCTAAGTTAGTGTCGTAGACTCAGTATTTCATAGCAAATCTGACTGTATCAGTTTCACTTACACTATATCAAAAATAGTGACAGAGGTACTTGAATTCCTTAAATAAAACGCCTCAAAACCTTTCCCTCTAACCTGACTGATAGTAAAAGCAACGCTTCATTTTTCTGTACTATTATATAATTGTTCAACCAATATTATGATAGTAAAATTTCAATAAGACCTGTTTGGTTATCATGCAGGATTGTTACATTAGTTCATATTATCTTCGATATATATTCTCTTTGTTTTGCTCCTCTCTGTTCTTTTTTTTGTCTCTAATGCGTAGCTGCCTATATGCATTAAGATATATACAAAGTGATGATGGCGGAACAAAAACGAAATACAGAAACAAATAGCTCATGTGTAATTTTCAGCCTCTTATCGACTTTCCCGAAGTCATTCAGACCATCTTAAATTTATCCTAAGAGAAGAAGCTTCCTTCACACAAACAAAACATAATTCATCATGAATAACTGTAGCTTGAATATTACGTGCAGTGTATGCATTAATGTAAAAACGAAAGTTTTCCTTATTCATCTAAAACAGAGATGAACAGTGTCAAGATTTAACCTAACTTTATTTCTTTAAATTTCTTGAGAACGCTCTAATAGGCTACAGATGTAAAAAGAACAAAAAACAGATACATCTTTATATATAGATGTAGACGGTTGAACGTTAAAAGAGATGGAAAAAAAAGAACAAAGACAAGAGACGAGAAGAATAAAGAGAAAATCAATAAGAGAATACATGTCGAAGACAATATGAACTAATGTAACCGTCACACATCATAATCAAATAGGTCTCATTGAAATTTTATTATTATGATATTAGTTGAAAAATGATATAATAGCGCAGACAAATCGAGCGTCACTTTTATTATCAGTCAATCTAGAGAGGAAGTTCTTTTAAGCTTTTTATAAGGAAGTACATCTGTCACTACTTTTGGTGTTGCCCTAAATATAAATCAAATGCAATGAAAAATTTAGAAAAAAAATTTTCTTTCCACATCAAAAGATGCATACATTTACGAGAAAAGAGTTTTTTTTATTATTGGATTATTATCATCTTATAAAACAACTTTAAAAATGTTTCATTCTTTTTAATTAGTGGTTTATGTCTGAATTTCTTGCTGTTACGGCTGCAGCAGCTGCTCGAATTATATTTTCTATACATGGTATCGCAGCTATTTGGCGAGTAGCTTTAGTCTATAAGCAAAACAAATATTGGTTCCAAGCTATAACGTAAAAAAACCCAATTTATTGATTTATATATAGACTTAATTTATTTTACTCATTGTAGACTTTTTGGCATACCAATTGAATTTTTTGTTACACTTTATGTAAATAATGGTCATGAATGGAAATGGTATTAAAATATTATATGTATATACAGCGTGTAACAAAATTTTTGCAACATTTTCTCTTGTAGAAATATCCTAGCTGAGAAATGATAGATTATCCTAAGTTTTCTGTTAGAAGATGCAACACGTGTTTTTCTAAGTGCTACCGATCTTAATTTAAAACAACATAAAAGACACTTTTTATAGGCTGTATGCTGTGATTCAGTGCATAGAATCTACTTCTTACATGTTTTCTACTATTTTTGCGACGTTCTTTACAAGTTATGAAGGGGGACATGCATGAAATTTGGTATCTGTAAAATCAATCCTCCATAAATGTTCATTCAGCAGGATCTATGAGTGCCCAATCACAATGTATATTTATGCGGGAACAATAACTCTTGTAAGTTATTATGACCAAAAACGACCTTCTTAATAGTATTCAAATCCTAGCGTCATTTGAACTCTTTTACCAAACATTATCTGGATTGTAAATAAAAAGACAAAACTACTATTCACTAAAATCCATCAAAAATGGATTCCATCTGATCATAAGCAACATTTTATAGGATGTCCTATTACAAGGGCATGAGCTCCAATGCGTAGAGAGATGTAAATAGATGACATGAATGCTCATTGCCAACATACGCACATATCATATGGTTTTTTTTTCTCTTGAATTGAGATTTTTAAACGCTGAAATAGTATGCGCAAGTCTTCGTTGGATCCGTCATAAGCGGTAACACATGGTAGATTACGATTGATGTGTTTTCTCTTCCTTTTTACTACACAGAAACGTTGAATTTCGATTGCAAACTGTGTTTGGTATATTTTTCTCAAAGCGAATTTTTTTATTTTTTCATCTACTAGTTCGTCCCATATTCCTCAGCAATTTTACATGCTAGGATATTCAGAAAGGCTTTGAATTAAAGAGAAAACTGTACTTCACAACTTGACAAAGCAGAGCTTTTTTATGTTCGATTTAGTTCTTGAGAAAAATGGACTATTTTTTTAATAGGAGTACTCCTGTTGTTCGAAGCTTTTCGAAAAAAACTGACGCCAAAAATTCATAAAAGAAGAATTTGAAAAATTAGCCTCTGTTAAGTGTAGTAGCAAGTGCTGGCTACATTTTGATGCTAACCTAAGATCCGTGTCCTTAGACTTAAAAGGAAAATCTAGAGCACGTGAACACCTAGTTTTTGCCTCTTTCTATAAGGATAACTCCTGGAGAACTCAATATGTTGGGCTGAAACCGTTACCGTAAGCTTCCTGCTATTTTCAGTTAGATTCATTGTTCTGGATCGGAAACAAGCATCTGATAGAAGTCTTTATCAATATTGATTATAATTTAGTTTATAAATTTAACAAATGAGTATGATACAGGATAATAAACCTAACAGTATTTCAGAAATAATAAGTCTGTCATCGATTTAATCTCATCTCTTAACTTTTCAGTGTTTTATGTAGAATCTTTATTTAAAGATTCTTAACAATAGTTCGTCACATTGTATGATTAAGGCACAGTCGCCCAAAAATAAATCATGCTTGCTATTGAGGCATAAATGGTGTGCATCTCTATAATATTAAGATCCATTGAATTTTTGTAGAGAAAGAAATATTGCATCTTTTGATACAAAGCTTAGGATAACCTATTATTTCTCAGCTCAGATATTTCTATGAGAGAAAATCTTGTGAAGTTTTTGTTAAATTTAGTGTATATAAATATATGTGTAATCAGTATATGAAAACAATTTTTAGGTTTTGTCCGTCTGTATTCTTTTATTTATGTACAGTTATACCAAGTGTTTGGTTTCTTGAACTTGATCTAGCTGAAAGACGATCAAATTTTAATGTTACACAAGCACTTGGATTAATTCCAGTAGCACAAGGAAGTATTAATCTTGATAGTGAAGATACATTACCAGTAAAAAAAGACATGATTGAATATTTTTACTTTGAAGAAAAAAAAAAAACTTTTTAATATTTATATTGAATAGCTTGTTCCATGGAAAATTCCAGCTGAAATGTGGACACAAATTGTTGAACAAACTCTTCTTCTTGTTCTTATTATTGGACGTTGGTTATTACCTGTTGGTAAAACAATGACACGAGATCAACTTTCTCAATTATTACTTGTTTATATTGGAACAGCAGGTAAAATTGATTTTCTTTGTTTTTTTCCTGTTAATTTTCATTTAGTTTTAATAGCGGATATTATTGAATTATTTGAAGCATTTAAAGAACCTGGTGTTCAACGTAATTTAACAATTGTTCATCTTATATTAGTAGCTTGGTCAGTAAGTTTAATGCAATTTACACTTGTTGTTACATCGACAAAATCACGTAAAAATCGTAGTGGTGGTTTTAAACAAACAGATCCAAAAGAACTTGAAAAATGTTTTAATTGGCGATTATTTTGGGAAACTGAATTATGGGTAAACATTTTTTTTGTTTTTCTTTCTCCTGTTCTGTTCTTTGTTTATTTTAAACATCATTTTTTTAATCTAGGCTCTTTCAACAACAATTCTTTTACAAGATGGTCCATTTCTTTGTCTTCGTCTTGGTTTAATAATTCATTATAAAATTATTTCACAATCAAATATATTTTTTACAACAAAAAATTTTCTTGTTGTTCTTTTACAACTTTATCGTGTTTGTGTTATTATAATTGAACAGAAAAAACGTCAACAAGTAACTCATTCAAATGAAAAAAAACAACAACATCAACTACCTGTTGTTCCTAAAAAATCAACAATAAAACGACAAGGAAGAACAGGTAAAATATTAACAAGATCAGTTGGTAGTTTACCTGCACAATCAATTTCAATGTCAAATATTCGTCCGCATAGTTTTGTTAGTGAAACTGATTCAAATGAATATACAGATCCTTTACCACGACGAAAATGTTCTCCTGAATCATTTCCAATTCCACCACCACTGCCACCACCTCGACCAAAAATTCCACATTCCAAATCATTAACAATTGTTAGTTTAAATAATCATCAAATGTGTACAGCAGTATAACAGGACATCTTTGTCAGTTTTAGTTTTTTTTCTGTCACAGCCTTAATAGGCAAAGTCTTGTCTTTTAATGTACGTGTGACTGTATGTATATACATGAAGTTTGAATATAATTGATGGAATTATAAATGAATAAATAGTCCTTGTCAAATAAAAATAAACCTTATGAAAATGGATACAAATTCAATGCTCAGTATTATATTAAATTATCAATATAAAATTTAGTGTTTGGTAACTAGTAGATTTCTCAGTAAATCAATCATTTGTGGATGTGGAATTGAGTGTGACGTGTAAGTGTCACTGTCAGGAAGGCCTATACACATAACCTTAAATTCTGAGTCTATGAAAATTAATTACTCAGTTTTTCAAACTATTTACTTTGCTGAAACTAAATTCTTTTCATTGAACAACAATTACTGATGAAGCATCTACCAAAACTGATACCCATCGTTTGACTTCATATTGGGTTCATAAGAAGGCTCCGATAAGACTAGAAAAGTTCTAAAAGGATTCGTGCCCATGAGATCTCTGTAGCCGACTTATGAATGTTTCACTGAATTTTTGATCTAGTCTTATGTATTCTTAAAGTCATGAGACATATTTATGGGTAAAGTTGTAGACGAAAATTTGATCATTTGATTCTTCGGTAAATATCTAAAATTTTATTGCAAATTCAGACAATCGGCCATAACTCGACTCCAGAGATCCATAGGCGGGAACTCTTTCAGGATTTTTCCAGTCTCACCGAGATTTCTTTGTGAACTCGATATAATCTCAAATAACATGTATCAGTTCGACTAGTTCCTTCATGAGTGTACAAGAAAAAATGTATTGAACATTTGTTATAAAATACTGAGCAATTATATATAAGCTTTCAGAAATTGCTATCACGGCATAATGAGGCAAATATATTGACATATTAGAAAATGGTTATTCATGACACTGTATTAGCTATTAATTTATTATGACATGTTTATATGGTTGACAAAAGGACTGATTATTTTATGATTGATTTGTTGAGTTTTTAAAATGAAGTCTCTTTCAAAGAGTTTCCTGCGAACTTACTCTGCTTTCTTATTTATCATAAAATTTGACTTGAATTTGAATACTTTTCTTTTTCCTAAATAAAACGAATCATGAATAATTATTCTATTTTAAATAATTTCGTTAGATTTTCTAAGGCAAAATAATATTAAAAACACATTTAATTATAAGATTATTTTGAGTGAAGAATAAATGTTGTTGATCATTTTCTAAGAAACAAAGCCAGGATACAAATGTTGCATTAAAAATATGTTTTTATAACTTTTTTTCCCACAGCATAATATTGATTTCTTAACACCTTGTATATACATATTAGTGAAATGCACTTAAAACAGAAAATAAAACTGTTCTATGTAAAAGCTTCCGTATCTTATTTGAAATCGTGTAAAACGGCGACAGTCTCGTTCTCTTTTCTTCAGAATGTTTTCATAACAAATTGAACTATTATAACGAACTTATCATGAATAAACATCTAATTATGAATTCTCATTTATTACTATCGAAGTTTGATGATATCTATTTTAGGCAAATACCCATAATATCTGATTTTGGATATGAGTTAATGACACTTTAGTGCAAATGAATGGTAGTTGTAATGCAGTTCAAGCTAGATGTCAACCAAGAAAAAGTGAGAATAGATTTCCTAATTCAATATCAATGAAAAATGATAATTTAGTGAACATACTATGCACTCATAGAGATAATAAAGACATAATATATTCAACTCGTAGATTATATATTTTAAATCATTATTTACAATCACAATCGAATATTGCTGTAGTCACGCAACTGTACTTATTTCTAATATTGAATAAATTTCAAACAAAGCTGAAACAATCTACTTTTCAAGAGAGATGACTTTTGTTTTTAGTTTGAAAAACCTATTAAATTCCTTTCATGATGAAAAAAATAATTATAATGGCTTCAACCAAAGCAAATAATAATTTCAGTAAATACAAAGAAAAATAATATAAATGTCTTTTTCTTTTTTTTTTCTCTCGACTATGTATCAAATATTTTCTGTCAATGTCGATTTAATCCCATGATAATGAATCATCTAAATGCATCTATCGATATTCTAATATTTATTTTCGACTATTATAACAAATCTCATCACATTCAGTTCTTCCATTCTTTCTTCAATTTGTAAGTCAATAAAAAAAAATTCCATCTATAAATAATTCTTTCTAGTTTACTTTATATAAAAATAAAATAGAAAAGAGAGAGAGAGAGAGAAAAAGAGCATTGATTAAAAAAAGAGAAAGATTGAAGTGAATAGAAAGAATAATAATACTATTATTGTGCACTTCATCGATGTAACAACTGAAACAAACAAAAGTGCATGTCTACAGAAACAATACCTCATCAATTGGATAAATTTAGTGAAACATCTGCCGTAGTTGGAATAGGCAAAACACGTGAAGAATACTTGAAGTTATTTTCACGGTAAATAATAAATGCTAATTGTATTTTCTATCAATAATAAATAATTCTTAGAGCATGTATTTCACCAGAAAATGATCGACCATATACAAATCCAATGTCAGGATTTTATGATGCAATAAATACAAGTACAAGTTTAATTTTACTTAACCAACGTTTTAAATATGTAAGAAAAATCATTGATAAAAATAAATAAAAATTTTATTTTATTTTTAGTCACATTTACGTGAACAAACTTTATTTGAAGAACTATCCAATTCAGCTGGAAACGAATTCGATTACGAAAGTATAATTGAAGTTGAACAACCACAACTAAAATATACAAAGTTCGTTGTTTATTATCAATAAGTCGATATCTATTATTTGAAAACATATCTATAGAAAAAGTCGTTCACCAAGCATTTCAATCGATCCACACCGTCATTTTGAAAGTATTTTTATTTAGTCTTGTTCTACTTTCTTTGCTTTTTTAATTGTCATTCAGGGTCAAACCAAATATTGGCATGATCGTCGATGTACAAGTTCATGTTTAATGAATCATTCAACAGATACTTCTCATACTGAAGCGAATCTGATGACACAACCTCGTTAGTTTAATTTTAATTTTAATTTTAAGTAAAACAAAACCTCTCTTCTTTGTTTTTTGATCAAGGTAAATCACATATGAAACCAAGACGATCTGTATCTGTTAATTGTCGTTCACCATCTGGTATATTCAGACAAGATAAATGTCATCAAGAACTTCAACCTGATTCATCTTTTGCTGAATCTGTTTATCAATATTATCATGATGCAGTAGAAAACTCGAAACAATCAGAATTTAATTTACAACAATGTCAAATAAAAGAATCAATTAATCAACCTTTAAAATCAACTGGAATTCGTCGTAAATTACCATTAACAAAAGGTCAACAATTATCTTTATTAGAAAAATATCATGTAAAAACAAAAGAAAGAAAAACAAAAGAGATTTTCATTACCATATATTTATTTGTATAAATTTAGATTTATGATATAAAAGATACTAAAGTACGGCGAAGCCATTCTTATTCTCAAACTTTAAGTGATCGTTTGAAAGCAGGTAGGAAGTTATTTTTTGTTCGATGAAGCGAAAATAGTCATCTAGTTATTCCAAATATGAATCTCTGATCTTAAAATATGCTCGTTTAAATATCGAAGACAAAGGGATTTTTTTTCTATGAGAATACCATTTGCATATGGAATTTGATTTAATAACAAGAAATTTCGAGTCTTGATAGTTACTAAAATCCTAATAGATCTCAATATAATTCCAGTATTAGTCGCTGCATTTGTGCTGAACAAGAGAACAGTTGAGAGTACTTGCAAAGAGCTCAAAGCAATTGACCGGCATCTCGATGATCGCTATTATTTTCCTGGCGTTCGCCCAAGCATCAGTTTAATATGTGTATTAATCTGTTTCTTATACCTTGTATTTATGATATTATATATGTTTGTGAGTAATTCTAGTAAATGTACTGAATTCAACAGTATGTCGCAAAATTCTGCTTTGGTACCCTGCTGAGAATGGTTCTTGGTATATAGATATTCATCAAGCATCCATCTAGATATCTGTCTAGTTTTCATAACATTCCATGAAAAACTTTTTAACAAGTTAGTAGATTGAACAATTAGAGGCATTTTATAGTCCAGTACTGGAATTACATAAAGTATCCAAAGGTTCCTGGGATATACTAGCAGCAGGATATTCTGAGCTCAGTACATTCACTAGGGTACCTGATAATAATTAATAATTATTTTTTCACTAAAAACTTTCTCTGTTATTTATCCTATAGTTATAAATATTGTCTGTATATTTGAAAGATTAAGGAAAAGAAGGGTGAAAACATTTGTCTCATGATGTATGGAGTAAAATGGCCTTCCTGTGATCAGCAACAGCAACTACATCGTGTTTGACCTTTTAATCTTGCATTGATTGTACTAACAGCTTTCACATGACATATTTCATGAATTGAAAGCACAGCGTCAAGTCTACGGAAGACTTAACGATTTTCTTATATTCTCATCAAGATTTATTTATGAAGAACGAATAGAATCGAAATTGCAATATGATTTAGGTTTATTTCTTAATTAGGTTTACCTGTCAACAAAGAATTCCTTTAAAAAAATGATTTATTTTAAATCTATACAAAATTTATAATATTCACTATTGTTTAATTTTTAATTTTAGATTTCAATTGCAAACCGCAATTTCGTGAGTAACTATAATACGAAATAAACTTTCTATAAAATCGATAATAAAATAAACATTCAATAATTTTTGATTAGGTTTAAATGATATGCGTGATTATAGTAAATATGCAAAATTTCTTCAAGTACCTCGTTCGTTAACTCCAAGTTCTTTTTGTATTCAATCAAACGATAATACAAAACAATTGTAAAAGAAAAATTTTAACGAGAAATTATTTACTTAAGTCTTATTTTTAGGACAAATAATAATCTTCAGAAACCATTTACTATGAATAATAATACAATTTCTCTTCCTATTCTTCGTCATCAAGAACCACAACAAATTTCAACACTACCTATTCACAGTTAAATAAACACTTTGAGCTTGTTTTTTTTATTTGAAAAATAAAAATAAAACAGAAAAAAAAAACAAATTATTGTTTGTTTTCTTTTTATTCAGTTTGAATAGGGTCATTAATAATTTCTGATGATAAATCTTTGTATTCATAAGTATACTCATATTGTTCAACATGGGAATTAACGAATGGCAAAAATGAAAAATCTTTATATGTATGTTTTAATATCAATTTATTATTTTTTATTGGAATACTCCAATTGTTTCTACATGTTGGAAATGACCATATTAGGCGAACAGACTTTTTATTTTCATCTCCATAAATTTTAATACGTTCAATTAATTTTTGACACATATAATTTCCTGCATCATATAGATAATCATCAAACTTAGAATTTAATTGATATAATTGTACCATAAATATCGGTATTTCAGAATTATTTAGTATTTGTAAACAAGCCGATGCAATAGGTGTAGTATTATTTGAATAAATAATATAACGTTCCATGTCATCACGTTTTTTAAGCATTATATTAAAAAAATTCTTTTTATCGCGTTCAAATAATGTTTGATAACGCACAGTTGAACCACATAGTAATATGATCAAAGGACCAATTGTACGAAACAATGATCCTATATAACTATAACCGAAATTTTCCATTTGATAATTAACTATTATTATTGTTGTAATAAATAGCCAACCATTACTAAATGGTACATTAACAATTGATGAAAATATATTTTTAGTATCATCATCAAGTAAATATTTCCAATCCATTTCAAACTTATCAACTGGTTCATTTTCATTATCCGTTCTAATGAAGAAAAACAAAATTTTATTTCGATTTCAATTATTATGAATAAGACTTTAAAGGTATTCTAGACTAGAGTAGACTCAAACATTTGTTTCTCATTCGATCAGATTGATGGATTTAGGGACCATATATCGATAACGGCTCGTTACAATGTATTAATTACTTCCTTATTGCATATGCGAAAGATAAAGTAAAAGAAGAGTGAAGAAATATATCCCAAGATATAAAGAATAAAAAAAAGTCTTCTTATGATTAACAACAACCGCTACATTGTACCTCACGTGTTTGTCCTGAAGAGATTACGGTAAAAGCTTTTTTTAATTCTTAAATTTTGAGCCCTATATAACCAATGACTTTAAATAGCATTCTGTTGTTGCAACTGAAACGAAGTATACTAGAAATTCATGTAGATAAACTACACGCTGCTAGAAACTTTCTTCATCTTTAGTCACTAACTTTACATTCTAGAGTCCTACGGGATGAATAGAATTTTTCTGAATTTTTTTAATCCTTATATCACAACATGTCGTACACTTCAAATTTTTTATTGCTAACAGGTATCTTAATTTTTAAATAAATGCGCGATCTTATACGACATTTGATATTTGTAGATATCAGGCTTTCGTAGAGAAAATCATAATGAATTTCAATCAGATTCAACTGTCTTGACTTAGCTAACAAATTAAGAAATAATAAATCCGAACCAACTATTGCCATATAAAGAAACTATTCCATATAGCATGTAAAATATCAATGGTATTTTTCAGATTGGATTAAGCACGATCAAATAAGAAAATTCTCAAGTATTAATTACCGCTTTTTACATTTTTATAGCATCTGAAAGCAATCGAATTTTTAAAAAATGCATTTCAAATGTGCACTTATCACATGCTCAGAATCTTGGCATACTTTTGCTCATTTCGAAATAATGGTTAGGTGTGAAGAACAAGTGGTTGACATCAGCTGTAAGTACTGTATCGAGAAAGAGAAGAATATATGATGATTAGTTAGCGAAATCACAAGCAATAAGTCAGCTACTTCACGTTGTGCAATCAGTCACCTTCCAGTTAACAGGACAAATGGGATTGAGTATACGAAAAATTTTGTTTTGCAGAACTCAATTACTTGCCTAAGAAATATTTTCAACTAAGTGAGGAAATCCATAATGGAATTTTTATCTTTGTTGGGAACGCTGCTGAATTACTATTGTATTTTTTCAGTAACACTAATAAAAAAAACTCTTTCTCCAAGAGTAAAGATTAATTAAAGACAAAGTTTGGCATGTTTCTTCCAATGGATGGTTTTTGATGCAGGATACGATTTTTTTCCGAGCCATATCAATTTTATACAGTGCAATAGAGAAGTTGGAAAAAAGTAGTACTAACTATGGTTCATCCAAATAGCTTAAAATAACTATTACATATTTAATGTGTAAACTTTGTAGAAAATTCGAATATATCCTTAATTAATTCGTTTCATCTTAGAATTACATTGAATCGAACAATCAAAGTCTTTAGAGAAATGTTGAAATTTATAACAAAAGAAAACATAATGAACAGTGGTTTATTCAATCATTTTGTGCCATTTTACATTGATCTCTTAATAATTCAAAGAAAATGAAACCAAATCAAATTATTTGACTTTCTAGCAATTTCTTTATTAACCATCAAAAAACGAGTAAGAAATGCGACTTCAGTATACGATTGAGTTGTTTCGTGTGAGATGTCAATTAGTTCAATTATTGGTTGTATTTTCATTTAAAAAAAGTCAGTTTCTAAGTATTCACCATAAGATTGCTAGTTTTAGAGGACACTAAGAGGCGTGCAGCTATTTTCATAACTACTTCTATTTCGACAAACCTTGTAGATTTTTCTAATTTTATGTAATATTTCGAGCTACCGAAAAGACCAGTTCTCGATATTTTGCATCAGTATGCCTGCTTCATCGATTGCATTAACAGGATTAAAGCTGAGCTTCTTTCCACAATGAATGATACTGAGTCTCCGAATCAATCCAATCGTTCAAGTTTGTCAGAAATGTCTTACAGGCTTCAGAAGACAGTTTTAGGATTTTCAAAGTTCAAATGTAATGTTACACTCTGGTCTTTTAATATGTTTCAGTAGAAAACTCGACATATTTTGACGTAAACCTACTAATTAAAGTTGCAATTATACAAAAAGTTAATTCATTATAGAGAGTCTTCTAATACGTTTGACGCATCGTTCCTCCAAGGAATGTTTTCTATTACAAAGAATGGTTTCTAAAAAAATGTACATGTGATTATTTATTAATCTTTTGCATATGACATTTACTAGTTGAAATGATAATTAATTTAGAAAAGCTTGATATTAAAACTAAATTTCGAAGTTTTCTTATTCATAAGCTGCAAAATTGATCTCATGAGGATCCCGGACTGCTGACTGCAGTTCAAATAAGGCTATTGAAATACATTTCGATTGAAAGTAAATGTTAATTCACTTCTTTTTCTAATCTATGCATCTTTCTATAAGACGATATCTATATCAACGTTAATTATGTACCATCGATAAGAAAAAAAGCATTCATTTCCATTATATTCTAGTTCTAATTCATATTGTGACTTAACTTGAAAATATTCAGAATTTTTTCCTAAAACGACAGATTTAACATAAAGACAAAGAAAAATTCAAATGAGATATTATTTGAAATGTAGATAAATTTTACTAATAACAATACAGAAATTTCCTTCTTATTTTCAACATGAATTGTATTGAAATAACCTCTGTTGCAAAAGTCTTTGCACAAAATATTCGTTCACTTTTTGACCACTTGAAAACAACTAGTGAAGACCAAAAGTAGTTAGTTGGAATCAGAATTTTGTGCTCTATCAGAATATATACTTCGAATTTTTTTCTAACTTAAGGATGGTTCACTGCAAGCAAATGTTTGAAGGGACCGAAATAATTATCCGTACAAAGCAAAATACTCTTTTTTTGCAATCCGCTACTTTTCCAGACTATACTTAAGCGCGGTTTTAATTAGGCGTTTTTGTAGAGCATTCAATTCTGTACAAAACTGGGTATTATAATAGAGTAGAACTAAAAACTATCAAAAGTTACAGATGTTTTCCTAGGTGCTACTTTCAACGTAAAACAGTTTTTGTCAAAAAATCGATTTTTGGAAATCCACCTGTTCGAATGTAGCCGATTTCGAGCCAATTTGACGATTTATAAAAAGATGAGTGGATATGGGTTTTGCACAGAAAATTTTTCTCTACAAACTGCCATATGAACAGACGTTTCATTTGTTCAATTAACTAAGCTTTAACCAAAATACAAAATTGGCAGAAATAGGATTCTGTACAAACTAAATTTTCGGCTAATTCAAGTATTTGCTCAGAGTGAATCAACCTTAGGTTAGAAAAAAATTCCAAGTATATATTCTGATAGAGCACAAAATTCTGATTCCAACTAACTACTTTTGGTCTTTACTAGTTGTTTTCAAGTGGTCAAATAGTGAACGAACATTTTGTGCAAAGACTTTTGCAACAGAGGTTATAATTTAGATTTTCTTATTCATTTTGGTTTTTGATATTTTATGTATAATTATGAGTTTTTCTATTCAATCTCTCGTGAATAATTGTTTTTATCCGATAAAAAAATTATATTTTGAATTGAATTCTATTGTAAAATAAAACTGTATGTTTTACTAACTTTATAGGCATCGTCGTTGGTGATTGCCATGTCAATTGATCAAGAAAAATTTTTTCGTCTAGCTTTTTATTAGCTAGACGAGCATTGAGCCATATACGTTGCAAATAACGAACTGTTTTCGATAAACAAAAAGCCGAACAAATGAATGATATAACACCATTAAAACCCAACCAGTAATTAAAAATATGTAATAATACTGAATACAGTGTTAAATTGACAGCTGATAATGAAATAGTACGTATTGCAGCAAATAATACTTGAAATAAAGGAATCAACATATCTGTTATTTTCAATGATTATTAATAGATATAACTTATCTAAATATAGAATGTAACAAAATCATTCATGATAAGAACAAAGTAAAACCTGTATTTCTAATGCAATCGAAAAAAACAAATATTAATAGAACCTTATGAAACAATTTTCTTAATAAACTTGAATTTTGCTAAAAATTAATTTTGGTTTTTTATTATCACTGAACGATCTAACATTGCTATTCAAAATCAATTTGAGTCAAACAATGAATAAATACATAAGATAAAGTAGAGTCATTAGATTATTTGCTAATGTTAAATATTTTGACAAAATTTTCTATAGAATTTCAAGAGTAACAGAGTGCATAAATGATTAAAATATATAATCGAATAATCAAACGTTTATTGGACTGTTCGAACTATTAGGATAAACGTGTTTTTCTTTTTTGCAACATGAATGAGATTTATGTAGGACAAAAAAAACTTTCAGAATTACTGCTCACTAGTCCTCCAATTAAAATCCGTGAAAATGTATTTCTCAAGATAATTTTCAATCAAGAAAAAAAAATCATACCAAAATTTTCATTCCATCTATTCTTATACCTTATATACTTAATTAAAAAATAATCTAAGTCGATTATAATAGTCTACAAAAATAGACAATGAATAAAAATGATCAAACATCATTTATCGCTCGATTGATTTCATTACTTTTTACACGTTGCTATAACATCACTCTACTCACTCATATACAGAACAGAATAAAAAGAAAAAAAAATAAAGAAAATGCATCGATTTCACGTCGTGTACGTTTTTTTATTCGTACATCGAAACGAAAATTATTCTCGAGAACGATACCAGCTGTATTTGAAGAAATGGAAGAAAAAAAACACCAACCAATGGCACACACAAATATATCCTTGACTGAATAAAAAAATTAATGCAAAGAAATATTCGTGGTATCAATAGAAGATTTTTTTTTTGAAAATGAATCACTGATAAATGAAAATGATCTAATTTGCATTTTTAAAACTCTCAAAACATGTTTGATCATCAATTGTTGAACCAACTTTTACTTTAGTAGCAGTTATTGTCGATATTGAACATATTTCTTTAAAGAGATATTTAATATTAGCAAGAATATAAAGAGAACATAGTAATAATAGACTGTCAGAAACATAAGTTGTCTTTTCATCAATTGATCAATATGCTATTATTAAAAATACGACATTCATACTGATGATATACATGAAAAACGAAACTAACCGAATGTGATACACACAGTGGACAAGTGGCTTGGGCAAGTATTTGTAAATTTCTGAATATTCAAAAAGTAGTATCTTCTTCACTTTATAAACCTTTATAAGAAAAATTAATAAGAATATTATTAACAAAAACAAACGATAAACCTCTACAAATTATATTTTGATACAAAACTATGATACCATTGATCAAATGATCAAAACAAAATTTGGCCGTAGAAAAGTCAATAAAAAAAATATATCGAAATAGAAAGAAGGTCGAACAATGTTTTAGAAAATTCTAACTAGCAAGACATTCTTTTATTGTTTGCGGTGATATTCACATTGTAAAAGAGAATATACAGTAGTCGACAGACAACTTTATCACGAAACTTATGTAAATCAATTTTTTTCTTTATCTGTAGATGGCCGTAATAGTCAATCATTATAATCAAGTGATTAGTCAAATTTATATGTAATTTTGCTGAACATTCATTAGACGTATATTTCCAATATTTCGTTGTTGTTTCAATTTGAAAACATCACCATCTGATAAGAGCAAAGATCTTCTACTTTTTGAATTAATACATGAAACAATTGACAATGATCACCAATCTACATATACATTTGGTTAAATTGAGCCGGCTATCTTCATGATGATGAACTTTTAGCTATCTTTCCGACTATTTGAGTGAATCTCTAGTCGGTAGTAGTTATCACAGTTACTACCATAGATGTTAAGTGAGACTACAAATCTGCTGTTGTCACAATGATTTTCGAATAATTCTTAGAAAATTTCTCCTATTATTGTGCTAAATTAGCAGAATTAGATTGAAATCATCAGATTCGCTACGATTCTGACTAATGAACTTGCAGACACTCAAATCGAATGCAAATTCATACAGTTTTGCCATCACTCAAAAAAGAAGCTGTTGCTATCACGATAGTATTTTGAAATATCTTCCACGCCGCTGGCATCGTTGTGGTGATGGTAGCATTGCCATGAATATCTCTGTTTATTAGTGATTACAGGTAAAAACTCATAGAATAATGAGAAAAGCAATAATAAACCATAGACCATTAAGACCAACGTTGACATGATACATCTTTTTATTTTTTCTGTACTTTTTGGTTGCAACATGTTTCATTGCGACCTTTATGCATTACACCCAAAAAAACTACTTTATCGTACAAGGTTTTTCAAATATTCTAATATTTCATAGAGTGATGTTTCAAAAAAATGTAAGAATCTTCTTTTTTCATTTAGTTGCACAGACAGGTTTTTCTGATGTTTGCCAAGTCGATATATGCTACTACGAACATAATCTATCACTAAATTAGTTTTTAAAAATTTCTTGATCAAAAATGTAAAAGCAGCGTTTTTCGTGATAATTCAGGTCATTTTCGATATCTGCTAATAAATAGCATAATTTTCATGTTAAAAATTCTATTAGAACTAATAGCCAGTGAAAAACAACATTCCACAGTCGGTTTTAAATAATTTTTTTTTTTATCAATAATATATACAAAACTTGCAGTTTTTAGTATGACCTTCTATCTGACCGAGAGTGTAACAAAAGAGAAGATAGGTGACTTCGCATTCGAATTAGAACCAAGAATTTTATATTATAAAAAAAAACAAGACACATAATACCGACACGAGCCAAAAAATGAAAGAACTGATTTCAATCTAAAACTGACCGCCTGTTCATGCATCTAATCACGTATTATCCCTCAAAATGGCTCATTTTTCAAAAGATAACTCATGATAAGTTTTCAGCTTTATACAGATAAAATAATAACGACATAACTACGAAAAATTGCAAAACCAAAATCGAATTAAGAAGAAATGAAATTTTTATATCATTCAAGACGAATGGTTCATTTATAGTCCATGCTGCAGCTCTACAGCGAAATGATTGTGCTCAAATTTAACTATGTCAATATCATAATCAATATTTGCATAAACTATTTTTGTGCTTTTCTGAAAACAAATTTTACTGAATTAGTATCGAGAAGTAAGCAGTTAAACATCTGAAGTTTTTCGATAGGAAAGTTTCTTTTACTATTTGATCAACATGAACATTGCTCGAATTATAATAATATATTTTGACTTATAACTGAATTCATCATCCAGCATTGTGATATGAAATATAAGAATTTTTTTAATGATTCAAGAATAGTTTGACTGAATGTTATTAGATATGTCGTACGTAGGTGACTTGTTTCTTATCAAATCTAAACAATCTTTTCATAGAGATACTTGCATGCAAGTTTGAAAAAAGAGTCATCTGATTTTATCTATAAAAACCTCGTTCTTCTTTATATAACATGGGATCATTTTCAAGTACAACATATTTATAAAATAACGAATGGTACAAAGTTCTATATGCATTTTGTCTTCAGTAAGCATAACAAAATGTCTGCGTGCAGACTTGATGGTTTTTTTTCTTAATCTCTACTGCAAATTTGTATAAAATGCTCATGGAAGGCTGCAAAGTTTATAGGACTGCAAAAGATTTCTGCATTCTTCTCGAATTTAGTAGAAAACCTCTATCCACTAAAACAGTTTGCCTTATTTTTCGTATTTAATCTTGCTTTGTAGTACTAGGATAGTGCATTGTGAACAGGTAAAAATAAAATTTTCCTACTATAAATTGAATCTGAAATCAACATTTTTCTAAGTCTTTGCTAGCAAAAAATGTTCACAACTAGTAAGTAATTTCGAAAAATTCGAAATTTTTCTAACAACCAAAGTGCGTCAAAATCTCAATATTTTATGTTCAAATAAAGATTAGTGAGGGGGAGGGGGAAATCAAGTAGTAAGATACGATATACTTTGTAGACGAAGCATATCGATCTTATTGAGAAAAATAGAAAAACAATACGAGCAAGAAGATAAAGGAACATCCAGAATAATCTTCTTTTCGGTTAAAAGTTCAATATCAAAATGTCCTTAAATTAACTGCGAGGGTATGAAGAACAGAAACAAAGAAAACAAACGTATGTATAGACTGAAGACAAAATGAAGAAGAATAGATAGAAAAGAGAAAAAGATAGAGAATAAGCCAAAGAGAACGTTAAATAGGTGTATGTATATAACGATTTAAGAAATAATCCTCGTTCGTTAACTATATAATATAAGGTCTTAATAAAACTATTTCCTATGAAACCTATAATTTTGTGATTCCAATATTTTGATATCAATAGAAATCCTGCATCGCATTTGATAAACTTAAATTTATAGCGTGTTTACCCAAGCAGCCAAAAATTTTAGATAACACGTTTAAATGCTCTAATCGTTAGTCCCCTTTGAACGCTTTCACGTTCATACAGAAAGCCAGCAAACAGTATACAGACTTAGTAAACGACATCCTTTACGTTCACAATTCTTTGTATACAATATGGAGAAATACAGCTGTAATATGAAATCATATTATTTACTTCAATATGACGATTTATAGTCGATTTTGAGTGCCTTTGTTCGACCTGAAAAACACCTAAACCAGATACTTTCATCATCAATGGTCAATAAAAACGACTTTGCCATCTGGAAAATGTCCGAAAATTATTCTCACATTATTTTTGACATGCATCATGTATAAAAAAAAGTCGTTTTATCTGCAAAACACATCAAAATATTTTGGAAAAATCTTCACAAGTGTTTCAGATACAAGACTTATCTTTTTAAGTATTTTCATGCTTCGTTTATGATGAAAGTAACTGGTTTTAGTGTTCTCTGAAAGGATGTAAAAACGCTCAAGCGGGAACAACAATTAGGGTATTACACCATGTTTTCAGAAATTCTTGTCTGCTGGAGTATTAAGTGTCCACGATGAGTTTTTGTCACGCTGTATTGAAAACAAAATTAATTCAGAAATCTTGCACGATGTACTATGTGAAATATATATAGTATTTTATTGTTTAAGACTCTCTATTGTTTCATTTGACTATAAAAGTGAGAAGAATATTGCGTTAAATTCATCTTAACTAGTAAATCTTTCAAAAAAGTTGTCCCTTGATTTCTGGGACTTAGCGAAAATTAATTTATATAAAAATAAGTGATTTCTATCTGACGATATCTATATGAGCTTTAAGTGTTTAGTAAGATGTTTTAAATGACATTTTTTCTTTTAATAATAGTGCTATAAACAGAAGAAACGCAATAATTAAAATCTCGACATCGACGAATTTCTTTTTAAAGAAGTTTTAATGAACTATGCATTGATTGTATATAGTGTAACACAGTTACACAGCGCAATAGTAGTATCTAGAATGCGGTTGTATCTTGTGTACCTACAATGCTATTATCACATTTCTTCTGGATATATCACTATTATTAAGAGATGATTCTATTCAGAACATTGTCCTAAGTACTCGAAACTTATATAGTTGTGGTTGGATACATATCACTCTTTATTTACATATAAACTAATTTTCATTAGGGCCTAGAACTTATACAACACCATCGATATATGATTTTAAACATGAATATCTCACGAGTTTGACCCTTCACCTCCATCTCGCAAATGTTTACATTTTCCTATAGCACAGTTTCAGCGTATTGTTGCTTTTTTTTATGCTCATTAATTCCCAACAAAGATGGAACCGATTCGTTGTTTCTTGGAACTGATTCTCAAGAAATATTCAACGCCTACAAGCCTGACGATCTCGAGACACTTTTATTCGTAAATAATAAAAAAAGCTTGTTTTTTGCTCATCAAAAGTCAACTGACGAATAGTTTATATGCAAAAAGTGAATAGATAAAAAAAAAAAAGATGAAGAAGAGAGACATTACCTTTTCTTTTTTTCTCTTATCTCTGACATCCTTTCACAGTATATAAGTAAACTAGGAAAAAAAGCAGAAACGAGCGAATCATTTTTTTTTCTTAGTCTGTTGGTTGTCGGCTGTCGACTTTGAAAGAATAAAAGAAACGAGAATATAAAATCATATGAAAGAAAACAAGTGCGAGAGTTTTTTCATTTCTTTTTATTGAAGAACACATATGAAGAAAATGTTTATAACGTCTATTTTTATCCTATTATCTTCTTTAACAATCATTCATTCGTTTCCATGTCCACCAGAATGTATTTGTAAACCAACTGATATCGATAATGTTGATTTTACACGAATGGCCTATCTTATTAATTGTTCAAATATATTTTTAAATAATCAACAACTTATTTATGAAGCTCAACAATGGTCAATAAATGAAGACAAAATTATTGATGATGATAGTAATGATCTAGAAAATGATTATATTATTTCAATTGATTTATCAAATTCTTTATCATTAAAACAATTTACAAATAAAACTATTCAGTTAACTAAATTTTCATATTCAATACAAAGTCTTTCATTAAGTAATCAAGGAAAAAATTTTATTCTGAATTCAAATGCATTTTATTCATCTATATATGAAAATGTAAAAATATTAAATTTATCTTCATGTTGTAAACAAATACCCAATGATTGTCAAGAAATATTTCGTCCACTTAAAAATCTTCAAGTACTTGATTTAAGTGGATCAGATATGTATAAAACTTGTCTTAATACACCAGGTATATTTTATTTCTAAAGATACAATTTATGTGAGTTTTCCTTTTATGTTACAAATGCAATCCAAAAATTCTAAAATTTTCCATATAAGCTAAACTAGCTGAAGTACTTATCTGGACAAACTACCATGTTAGGAACATAGTTTTGTTGAAAAGTCATAGTTTTATAAGGAGATTTTTGTAAGACTGCTATGCACTTCAGCCAACTCATAACATAGACTCATATCCGCTTATGGTTTCTTTTGTCTAATCTTCAAGTACAGCACTTCTGAGCAAAATATAAGATGAAAAGCTTTGAATTATGTCGCAGTATTCTTTCGCAAGCTATGCGCTAATAGAAGAAACTCTAATTGTTATTGCAATTACAAACATGGTTGTTTTATAGATTATGAACATGAAAGTTTAAATTATGTAATAAATGATTATTTACGATTGATATGTCACACGTGATGAAATGAAACGTTAATCGTAACGTATCATAGTGAAAGATATGGAAGATCAAATATTATTTATTCTTAATCAAGAAAAAAAAATTATTTGATGTTGTCTAGAAGAGATCTAAATACTTCTCCAACACTCGGTTTAAGAATTAGTTTCATTAGAAAATATTTCATTTTACCGTTTATTGTGATTGGCATAATTTATAAAGCAACGCCTCGTGCAACAATAAAAAAACCTAATCCTATTCTTTGATCTGACATTTTCTAATTTTTTTTTATGATTTCAATTCTTGTTGATGCTAATCATAAAACTTTCAAAATCTTTTATTTGATATTTCACATTCATAAAAAATATCTATCCTTGAGATGAACTTCACTCTCTCGCTATAGAATTCGTCAGCTATGTTTCATTCAATTCTTGTATATAAAAAAATGAAATCTAACAAAATTAATACAGAAAATACTGATTGACATACGGCGGATGAAATATTATTAGTTTGACTTCCTTTCATATTTTTCTTCTCCATGATATCTATAGGTTCCGTTTTTTAAAATTGTAGATCTTTCTAATTGTAACGTACATTGAAATAAATCTTGTATAAATCACACTTTATATATATATCGCCTTATATTCTAAATTGCCAGTCCAACGGTTGTGGTTCATACTGACGTTTATACTAGAAAATCAAATTTTGAAAATAGTACTTTATGTTTGCCGCAATCCTATGAAAGTTGTCCACAATATTTCATAGGCTTACTGGACAGTACGATAGTTTCTCAGTCATAGTAAACAAAGTAGTAAACCCTATATACTATATGCTTATTGATTCTTCTCAACACTTTTCCTATAACTACTCTTATCTTCAGACTGATGAATCAAAAGAAAAAGCTTAAGATTTAAACACAGATTAATTTCACATTATAATCCTAAACTTTTATTGTAAAGTATTAAAATAGTTTTCTATTAAATAAATTTAGATACAATCTCTTCAAAGCTTCACGATCTTATATTACGTAATAATATCTATGATACAAATACATTTTCTCATTCGAGTCAATTATTTGATGGTGTACGAACAATAACAGGCAAACTTGATTTACAAAATTCTCGTTTTCGATTTGATACACAAGTGAATGGTAATTGTTTATTTGATTTATTTCAACAAATAACATCATTAGATTTATCATCTGTTCAATTTGAATCAATATCAAATAATATAACAACTCATTTAACACATTTACTTAAGTGTAAACTACAATCAGATGATACTCTTCATAGTAGACAATTAGTTAATCTATATTTACGTCAATTAAAACTTGAATATTTACCTTCATGGTTTACAAATGATTTTTTTCCCTCATTAAATCGTCTTGATTTATCATATAATAATTTTTATCATATTGCTTTAAATGATTTTAGAAATCTTCATCATATATCATTAGCTTATAATCCAATTGACCTCAGTAAAACAGTATGGCGTTTAAATACAATTTATGAGTCCATAAATTTACGTGCAACAACAACGCGTAATAGGACATTTAATTTATCACAACGTTTAAAAAATTTATTTAAATTAACAACAAATATTGATTATAGTGAAAATGAAGGAAAGTTTCCAATGAATATAACAAACACACCACTTACAGCTGATTTTGATGGAATGTATATATCATTAAATATATCTCGAACAAATTTATATTCATTTAAAATTGATTTTGATGATATACGTCATTTAGATATAAGTTTTAATTATTTAACTGAACTTGACTTAGATAAACAAATGAAACTAAATTATTTAGATTGTTCACATCAATATTTAAATAAATTAATATTAAGTAAATCCTTATTAGATTTAAAAGTACTTAAATGTTCAAAGAATTCTTTAAAAACAATTGAAAATTTTTCTTTACTAAAAAATGAACAATTAAGATTGATAGATTTATCAAATAATATTATTGATGCATTAGAAAGTTTATTTACAAATTTAACTAGTCGTTATTTACATACAATTAATTTGAAATTAAATCTAATACAAATTATTCCATCATATATATTTCATTCTAAATTGACTAGTCTTTATGAAATTAATTTATCATGGAATAGAATTGATACAATTAAACAAAATGCATTTCAATCACCTAATTTACAAATTCTTGATTTAACTGGCAATCCATTAAAAATCATTGAACCAAACGCTATCTTAACCACATCATTACGTTTATTCTATATATCAAATGATACCCAGCAATTAACTGATCGTTGTATACAGACCAAACCAAATGATAATCTTTTATATATGTATGTTAATTGGTTTGAACAAAATGGAACTTTAATGACTAAGAATCAAGTAAAATTCGATAAATGTTTAACTCGTTATATAAATTCAACCAAAAAAGATTCGATTGTAAAACAAACTAAACATTTTCTAAGACATTATATCATATATGAAACAATCGGTTTGATATTAATTGGTATTTTCTTCGTTGGCATGTATTATTATCGAAAAAATCCACCAGCATTTTTTACACGTTTTCAACGTTATAAAAAATTAGATAGAAATCGTCCAGGACAAAATGCAGATGAAATCGATGAATATCAACGAGAAGAAGATGAAATTGTTATGAATTTAGATGAACCACCATTTAAAACATCAAACCGAGGACATACTAAAGTTTAATTTTTCTCTTATTTTTCTCTTGCTTATTTGTTCTATTTTCAAATCATAATATTTCTGAATTCTGCGAGTTTTATTCTTGAATATATTTCTTGTAAAACAAGATTTTAATATCATAGAAAACGATTACGTACAAATATTGAAGTTCACCATTGAAGGACTTGTAGAACAATGCAAATCTACAAAAGTTCAACTCATTTTTTTAGTTGATCGATTTCAACGAATCATCTTGCTATTACGATTAGAGAATAGCTGTGGATGTGGATGTGAACTAGAGTGCCGAGCGTGGATGCTAATGTCAGGTAGACTGACACATCCGTACCTTAACTAACATGCACCATACTATGAGTAATGATCTTCAAATTATCTTATTGTTCATATTTTCCGTTTCTTGATTTTCAATAATATTTTTCATTACTATGTGAAAACAACTGTCATGCACTAACTCATATGTTACAAATAACATATGTCAAAATAAATATGACCTATTGAAAAAAGCGCAACCTTCTTAACACTATTTGAAATATTCACGTGTATGAAGAATCATACTGAAGCTAAAACGGATAAATCTAATCAATAGATCTTATTTAGATCTTGTATTTTTAACTATTGTCTATTGCAAAATATGTTGCGCTTCACTGTTTTTTGAATAAATGTTAATACAAACATCATAGAGATCTATGATTTTCAGCATTCAGAAAAGAAGACTCGAAGTCGTTAACATACCGAAATTCAATTGTTCAGAAATTGATCAATCAAGTCAGTTCTTGGCGAAGATTTACGAAAACGATAGTTTAAAACTATTTCTCTTTTGATCTACACAAGATCAACATTCCTAGCTTGTTCCATTTGAGAGTTATGAGCGTTCTTCTGAGTCCTCAATCTCAACTGATTAGTCTATGATCACCAAGAAAACAACTTGGAGAGAGTTGTTGAACGGCACCAAGTTGAATGATGATATTTCTGTTTGGGTCCAAAATGATCTGACTCTTTAATCTCAATATTTATAAAGGTTTATAATCTATCTCTATGTAACGAAGGAATTGACATATCATCCATATTGAGATAAAATTGTCAGACCAATATGAACCTACAACCAACTATCACCATTCGCCTCAGCATGGTGAATTACCTCTGCTCAGTTGCTTTTTTCATGTGTTCACAAGTCAATTGGTTAAAATCGGGTTTTTTCTATCGATTAGTTGTATTCATAATTTCAATCGAAAGAGAAATTACTTCAGAACTATTTATGTTTTTATGAAAAGTTATTCAAAAACCAGTGTAGCATATTATAGTTTGAAATGGATAGTAAATGAAATTAATTCAATGCTTATGAAATAATTTAAGATAACTTACAGTTCCAGCTGCTATAATTTCTTGACCATGAGATATTCGTCTTACGTAGCCACCTTATATCAAAGCCATACATAGATTCATAATGAAAAACATTTTTCCTTGTTCTATACTAATAAATAGTACCGTAAAAAAAAACATGTTCTTTTATTAAAAGAATTATTTCTTTTTTTGACCTATTGCAGTTAAATCGATTTTAAATAAGAAAAGTAATTGTAAATTCAAGATCAGGAAATATAATCATGTAGAAAAAAAAATGTAAACCAAGATGACGTAAAATAATAAATCCAAATGCAACAAAAATACGATTAATTGATTGGATATTTATTTTTCAAATCATCGTTACATTTAACATTATGAATAGTAGAATATTAAAATAAACGCCAAGGAAATATCGCATACTAAACATCTTTCATAGTTGTCTTCATTTTATTCTATAGAATATTTTGAAATCAAGCAGATAAAAAAAATAGAAAAACAAACTCGTTTTGACATTGATAAGTTTCTCAATTAAATTCATTAACCCCTTCGGGGACCGTGGTCGGATATATACGGCTTAGAAATTTGATGAAGAGAAGAAGCCCTTAAATGCACTAAAACTATTTTTTTTTGGGTATGGATATTTTATTTCAATATATGTGGCACATATATATAGACGCTATGAAATAGTTTAAGTATGATACACATGTATATAGCTTAGTATAGTCCGTCATCAGCAATAGATCATATTACGCTGACTTAGCAACCAATCAGACATATTTTTAGACACTGTCTATCTATTGTACCTAAGAAAATAAATAGAAAGGCTTTTCTAAAAGTTTATGTTGTATATGCATACAATAGTCGAAGACTCAAACAAAGGACTGATTGACGCTTCATGTGTAATGTTTTCTTTAATGTTAACTTCCCTTCTCAAATGTTATAAAATTTGTTTATTAGACTAATTGGACCTTTGTTTTGTTTCTCTTGTTTCAAACTAAAAATAGTGTCTATATTTTGCATAAAATCTGAATGAACAAATTATGTTTAGTAGCTTTCAATTAGAATCGATTTTGTAAGGGAAAATATAGTTTTTTTACTATTAAAAGAAAAAGTCGATTCTCAGAGGGTTAGTAAATCCAATACTACTTAATGATTATAGAAGTGAAATACTTGCAGACAAAATAGAAAAACTAGTTGATAATTTTGGCCAATACATAGTACTTATTCGACTACATAAAAGACTAGGTAACAAATCAAATATAAAATCTAATGAAAATGCTGTGTTAATCCAAGCCTTAATAAATAACAAAAAAGAAAAATCAAACAAACTATTTTTCAAAGGAGAAATATGATACTTCATAGTTCACGTACTTTACCATACTTTAATGTACTTTAACGGACTTTAACATAGTTTCAAATACTTTAACATACGTTTATGTAATTTGAGCTAATCTAATTCACATCGTTTTACTTCTGCTTCTTTTCAAGTTAAACCTTCTATTCATGTTGAAATTATACTAGTCCAATAGAAACTACATAATCAGCAAACATAATATATAGTGCACTATTCAAGCCTCTCATGGAGCTCTACAACAATAGAGAAATTCTGCGTAGTAATTTGCAACGTTGTATTTTCTATTATTGATAATCATTGATCGAAATTACAATCTTTATACAACAACTAAGTATTCTTAGTAGAACAAAATTAGGGCTTGGCAATTATCTTTTACTGAGGAACTGGTAACTTAAAACTTCATTACCGCAATTTCTGGGTAAGGAAAGGGTATTTTGGGAAAGTAACGATTTTCTATAAAGTTTGATCAAAGATAACCGGGGTCAAGGAATCCGAATCCGAATCTGTAATCGGTTTCTCAATTTTTTTTATCTTGGTTTCTCTTTATAAAATCCATTATTCCAGAGGAATAGTTTTTCTTTGCCGAGAAAGTAGAGTGATGAGTTTTAAGAGAGTTCATGAGAGGACCAAAGTGTGACTTTTAGTTCATTTAGATGTTCTCTAGTGAAGGTAAGCTAGATCGACTTTTTTGCACCACCTTTAAGGGAGAAACAGTGGACTTCAAGGACAATAAAGTACGGTAAAATTATGTCAAAAGTAGTTTCAGGTACAGTAAAGTATTTTGAAATTACAGAAACGTACTTTAAAAATTACAGAGAAGAACTTTAAAGTAGCTTGAAGTACTGTCAAGTAGCGCAAATTAACTTCAAGTATAAAACACTCGTTTTCTTCCTAGCTACTTATCTACTATCTAGAAAATAGTGATAAATAGACCCATAAATGCTGACTAGGATTATACTTCAAGGTATCTGTTAAAAAGGTGTGGGTGTGTGAAGAGAAGATCAATAACCCAACACACACTCACATTCACACCATTATGGCCTACTGCAGTCATGTTGGAGTATATAATCTCAATAAATAAACTGTCTAAAGGATTTGAAATAGCTGATTTTGTTCAGTTCTGATACTCTATCTGTTGGTACATGGCATAAAAAAATTCTAACTTGTAGAAGTATAATCCTCGTCGGCAATTATGGGTTAGTTGACCACTATTTTCTGGATAGCAGGTAGGTAGGTAGTGGAAAAAAATTGAACTCGACTAGCTTTACTGTGGAACACGCAAATGAGCTCAAACTTAAGCTCGACGACTTATAGATGATGGGTTTTCGAAGAACATAAAAAAAATCAAAACTCAAAATTTTCATCAATGCCTCAGTTTCGTGTTTTTCTTATGAATTGTCATTTAAAGAATCTATTAGAAAATCATATTCCTCAACTCCGATTTCCTTTGGTCAAACTTTATAAAAAAAATCGTTATTTTCTTGAAATATCCGTTCCTTATCGAGAAATTGGGATAACTAATTCTCAGTCACCTGTCCTGTGGTAAGAAAACGGTAGCTATCCTTTCCTAGATTAAAGTAGAAGGGTACAAAATTGATTCAGCATTTCAATCCGATCAAAATGCTGCGAGTTATTGACTGTATGAATATTCAGTCGTTCACGTTCTATCGACAAACATATAGAACTATATCGAGCGGTCCCATGTTTTGAGTATTTGATAGATACTTTCACATACTTTATAGTACTTTTATGTACTTTATGGCACTTTCACGTACTTTAAAGTATAAAAGTATCATGTTTCTCCCTTGCTATTTTTTCAAAAGAATAAGAAACGACTTCATCATCTCATCATTGCTTGGTTTCGTTCTTTTACCGGTATTAATATTCGATATGATAGCCAATATAATAGTAATATTTTCTTTTGTAAGTCCACGTACAATACGTGCTAACATAAAAGTAGTTAAATTAAATGAAATATACCATAAAACATATAATATGGATATACCTATCTAAAATGAACGAAGAATAGAATACACAATGTACATATATTTATAGCATAGAAAAAAAGATGCATTGGCTTTCAGCCACAACGATCCAATGCATTACGAAATAATTTTGAACAACAAAAAGAATATGAACCAACAATGCCTGAAAAAAAGATTTGCTGTTATTTTTTTGTATAATTAAAATACGGAGAGAAGTTTTCTTATTTTACCACTAAATAAAATAGAGTTCTATTTATCATCATTCGGTGCTGCATTAAATCTCGAAGATATTGAATAAATGACATTGTTTTAACACAAAGTGTATAGTTTACATACAAAAAATAAAATTAAAAAAAATTGTTTTTCGATTATATCTTACTTGATGTAGATTAATGCCACTTCCATAATAAGTTAAAATTTTCTTGTAATCATGATAAAACAAAAGTCAAGTCGAAAATATTGATGAGAATCGAAATAAATATAATACGTTAATTATATGTGATTTGACTTTCATAATACCAGATTCTAGTTTCTATACGCTAACTTGACAAACATTCGTATATATATAAACAGTTAACACTTTATTCTCTCTATAGTTCTATGGATTAAAAAAAATCATGATGATCTCACATAAATTCATTGATTCATTCAATTTATTTTATTTTATTTTTACTTTTAACTCTTTCGAAGATATTTCAGAGACAATCACCACTACCATCTGTACACTCAGAGTAAAACATTCGATCTTTTTCATTCAGTTTTATGATTATTTCAAGACTATTAGCATAACCAAATGAATAAAATTAATTTAAATTCTAACTTATTCATTAATGAACATGTAGCGAGAATAGTTTAACCTATGGTACGAAAGTTTTGGTACCAAATATCCGCTTGTTTTCCGGTCAATAAAAGACAACTGGTTAAAGAGCTTGAAGCAGTTAGTTAGAATCAGAATGTTTTGTTCTTGCTGAATACATGTTCAGATTTGCCTTCTGAAATAAGATTGAACAACAATCAATAAATTTTGTGAGAAGGTCCCCAGATTGCGTCTGTACAAAGTAGAATAGTAGTTTTGGCATAGTTCTTAGTTTACATAGATTGTATCATGAAACAGCTGCAACTCATCATTGTTTGAGAGCACTGGATTCTGCATAAAATGAGATATTACAATAAGAAAAATTTTATACCACTCAAAATCCACATGTTTCCACTAAAAAGCTAATTTCTATTGCAATCTGTATTAGTCAAAAAAGTGCTGTTTCAAAAACTGCTTTTAAAGATACAAAAGTTTTAAAATTTGTCGTGCAAAACAGAACAGAAAAGTAAATTGCACTCTTAGTAGAGCAAACATTGCTCAACAAAACTGAACTATTCAAAACTATTTCGCATTCTGAATATGATATGTATTAATCGAATTAAAAAAATTGACCAAAATATTATTCTGTACAACCTCTATTTTGGACTTTTTGAAACAATCTGATGATAGTTGTCATATATTATCGCAACACGAAATGTTAAAAATACATTTGTACAGAGCAAAAAATTCCTATACTAAGTAACTGCTTCTGGACCTAGCTATTCGTCTTTTAGTGGTCGAAAACTGAGTGAATTATTTAGTACCAAGATTTTTGCGCCATAGATATATAATTGTATTTCACCTTTTTAATGCCACCACTCTTATCAATATGCGTCAAATCTTTCAAAAATTTCAGCATGAAAAAAATGGCGATAATATAGTATTTTATTCGATCAAAATTTATTTTTTTTTAGAGAATAGATATATGTTATTAATTTTTTGTCAGTGTATAAACCTTCAGAGTAAGATGAATGATTAAAATTAAATTATATTAAGATGATATATAAAAAGATAAAACATGCAAATGTACAAGAAAATTTGATCAAATCAATCAAATAAAGATTCATAAAAAAATACTAAGCTATTAAAATACCAGTGTTACAATATGATTTCATGGATTCTTGTTAAAATAAATAGTAAAGAACTATAGTAGATATCAAAACATATATACGTATTTATATCGATTGGATTTTACACTGGTACAATTTATCTGCTTTTCCTAAAGGGTGGTTAATAAGTTTAGGCCCTATTTTTATTTTTTATTTTTCTTGTATCTTGGCCACATCTGAAGGTGAATGGGTATTGAATATATATACTTGAAGAATGATATATATAAGTTATCATTCAAGAGACATTGGACTCAGTCTGCTTTAATTCAAAGAAAATACTAAATTAGTAAAAATATCAAAAAAAAAATTTGATCAAAGTTATTTTTACGTGATTCAACGTTAAGGAATAATATTTTTACTCGTTTTTAGTAAGTCGTATGTTCATGAAGACAAAATCAAATATCCTGAAATTTTCATGATAGATGGGTTTTTGACCAGGTCTACCATCCATGAAAATTTCATTAATTGTGACATAGACAAAGCAGAGTTATTCTGATAAAATATTGATCACTACAGAATCTCAAAATACTAAACCTAGCAGTGATTCATCTATACGAAAAACTAGAATATTAGATTTTATCTTTACAACGATACGGTTCACCAAAAGATAAATAAAATGAAATTCCGTAACGTTCATTCGCGTCGTAAAAGTAACTTCGATCAATTTTTTTCAATATTCTTATCGACATAGTATGTTCTCTCAATTGATGTAAATTCAGTTCAATAATCTCTGGGATGATAGCTTATGTGCTATTCTTGAAGTATACTCAACATTCATATACTTTTAAATACGGCCAAGATACAATTAAAATGGAATCAAAACTTATAAAACACCTTTTTGTAACTAGTATAATGACAAGTGAACATATTCGAATTATATGAAATTATATATTGTAATATATAAAATTTTTATCACTTAAGTAATTATGTTTTAAAATGTTTGTAAATGTCAACATTTTTCTAGTAAATTTTTTTGGAAAGCAATAGAGTTCGAATAAAATTCAATGTCCTTATATAAAAATGTCGTTCACAAAACAAAGATAGGTAATAAGAAACCATGTTCAACAATTCGTTTTGTGTCTGAGCAGACAAACATTTCATTTTCAATAATTATTGATCAAATGTCAGACAGAAAAAGAAAAAAGAGCTTGTATACTTATTTAACATTATGAAAAATCAATAATACGAATTCTATTTTTACTGGAAACCAAATAAAACATTGTTTTTTATTCATTTCAAAACAAGAAAGAAAAAAATGAGTCTATTTTAATTACGATCTAGTCTTACGATGGAACTTTCTCAATTGATTAATCACTTCTGAGACCGAACTATGTGTATCGTGTAGAGTAATGACTTATAAATATCATGAAAAGAATGTAAGTCGTTAGTTGGTTGCTGCAAAGATATTTCACTTTTACGCTATTTGTTTAGTGAATACCATGGATCCCATCAAGAGCAGCAGAAAAAAACAATTTGAAACTTTACTTCGAAATAGGTTTCAACGAGAATAGTTTATTGTAGAAGTTACAGATACTTTCGTTGCTTTTATCCTAAGTTACGTTTATGATAAAAGCGCGTCGAATATTTTGCATATATTTCAACGCAGAAAAAATTTAGAACGTAAAATTCATTTTTGAAAGGTCCACTATGAAATTCTTTACGAAGGTGGCAGTGAGAAATCCCATTGAGTTATTTCTGACGATTCTCTTTGAAGGCTAAAACTACAGCACTATGTTATAGTCAAATGCGCCATTATTTTGAAAGAAACAAAAATGAAATAATAATAATTATTTTGTATACATATGTCACCATGAACAAATCATAAAATCTTTAAAAAAATTTTAACATGGGTCGTGGAATTTTCTAATCATTTTGCATGAAAGGACTCTTTGAATCATGCTGAAGAACTTTTTTCAATGATAAAAGATGAAGACCTTCGTGTTGTCATAATTTTTCATTATAATAATGGAGGGGAAAAAGCTTTAAAAACTTTACGTATCGTGGCTAAAGATCAGTGACCTTCTAATTCACTAAGCTTAAATCCGTTATATATTACTCTATATGGGATCATATTGCAAAGGAATACTGATTATCATCAGTTAAAACACAAGAAGATTTGTAGAAATAAATACATGAAACATGCAAGAAACATTCATTTAAGTTATATTCGTAAAAATGATCAGCTCTCTTCTGCAAAGAGTTAGTGCGCAGTTGAAGAAGATAATCATGATCATATTTTGCATGAGTATTTATGATTTTTATACTGTTTTACTTAAAATTTTATGTTATCATGTAGAAATTTGTTTGAAATAAAAAGAAAACATTCTTTTTAATGTTATTTTCATTTTTGTGTCTCTTAAAATAATGGAACATTTGATCATCATACAGAGCCGCAATTTAAGCTTTATAAGGAAATCATTCAAACAATTCAGTTATAGTTTTCACTGCCATTCAATTATAGAATTTGATGGTGCATCTTTCAAAACGAAAATTTAACTCTAAAGGATTTATCTATGTTGATATAGTTGCAAAATATCTGATGATACAATCATTTTAACTGACCTGATACATGATGTACATTGTCTCGACACGTAATGGAGGCACTTTTCTCGTTTACAGTGTAGATACAGTGAAGATAGATATTTATTAGATCAATATAAATTGAGAATCAGAAATTCATTCACAAAGAAAAATAGGTATATAAAAATCTAAGATCACCGAATAAAATCACCATTTATTTCTCTGATACATTAACAGTTGTTTTTTTCATTTTTTCAACTAAAGTTTCAATCGCTTGTTGTCGAGCTTCATAATATCGTTGTCGTCGAAGTTCTTTATATTGTTCAATACGATTATTTTCAAGTGTTGTATCACTTAATACATTATCCCAACGAAGCGAAGAGACATTAGCTGGTGTAAATGTATTCAAATCAGATTCATTTACTAAATAGATGATAAATTCAATTTTATAGAAAAAAAAAAACAAGATAAAAATAAGAAATACAAACCATTACAAGGATTTTTCTTCGAATTTTTTGTATCATTTTTTTCTGTTATTCGTCGTTTTGATTTTGATTTTTGTTTAAGAGGTCGTTTTTTATGTGAACGTTTCTTATGTGGTTCAGTATTATTTTCACCGATCGGCATGATACTATTTTTCTATTTTTGTTGTTGTTGCGATTACCTGACAAAAAAAACCATCTATCTAGAAGAAAAATGAAATTTCTTCTTATACTTTTTTCTTGTTTTAATTTAATTTCGAGTAACAAAAAGAAAACATAAACTTTTTGTTTTTATTCAATCAATTGTTTTTCGATCATAGCAACGTTTGATAGTATTTCGTTTGTATTTTTTCTGAAAAAAAGAAAACTTAGCTGTTTATTCAAGATCATTACCTTATTCGGATATATGACTAAAATTATGAAAAATTTGTTGGGGTTTACTATTATTTGATAATGGTGAACGATCACAATGATTCTTTTTCCGATTTTTAATAAGAGTATTGATTCTTCACATTTTGTATTATTGATTTCAATTGTTTCATTGCTAATAATAGAAGACGAAAATATCTAATTAAAACAACATAAAAATATTTTTATGTTACTTATTGAATGTTGTTGATTTATTTGTTCTTCATGATGAAGCGAATGCTTCTTTTTGCTCATTAAGTGAATGATTATTTGATTCATCTAATAATTATTTTAAACCAAAACTTTTAGGTGCACAAACACGTAGGTGAAGTTAACAGCCGATTCGAGTAATTTCAGCGGCGATTCGCTCACATAGTTATTAAATAAAATGCATATGAACTCCTTCGAAATGTATGTAAACTAAAAAATACCATTACAGAAAAAAACTGACTAAATATATCAGCTGTAAACGATGATATAACAAAATAAATGACAATTTGTCTTGGAGTAAATGTAAGTGAGAAGATTTTATTGCTATAAGTAGAATTTTGTTTTTTTTTAAATTAAAAATAAATGTTCGATCTTTTTTTTGAGCATTTATGTATAAAATTCTTCACATATAAGACTATGAATTATTTCATATATTTATTGCTTCTCTTCGTCGATTTGACTTGTTAGATCCTTTAGGTTTCAATTTCATGAACACACAATCAATCATATAGTGTCGTCACTCATTTTCAACCTTTGTTATCGACAGACTTCATGTTTTAAAAAAGCCTACTTAGGACATTTTGATAGAGGAATGATATTATACTTTTTGATATTGCTGATAGGCTTAACACATGAAGTTAGATACGATTCAAAGCTGATTAATACAAAAAAAAAGAAAGTTTTTGAAAGATACAGTCGTTACATCTGTGATATTAGTCAATTCAGAACACTTTTCAGAGCCGTCAATTGCCTGATCACATAGAATAGAAAGAGCGAAATTGCTCTAACCACCGCCTCCATAATTTGCCCCAAGCAAAGAAAATAGAACTGTATAGTATGAAATCGATAGCATCCTGCCATCTACCATAGACCAACCTTTCGGTACAAAGCTGTCGGCAAATTCAACGATCTCTCTCAATATAGCTGTTCGAGAGTCTATTGCAGCATCATCCCAAGACGAAGATGTTTCTGCCAATGATATATTATAGTTAATGCCCAAAGAAGGTTGTGCATTTTGGAATGGCTGTTCACCACTTGTACTCTCCGTCTGATTAGCATCATATGCACTACTAAGCAGATTATGTTGATGTGAAGGTGAATTGGTACTGAGAAAAGTGATAGACTCTGTTCTCCTGACATCACCAAGATGTGTGTTACGCCCTGTAGCCATATCCACGCCAACTTGACCTCGTAAATTGGGTAACCGATAATTGGACCGATGATCGCTCCCATAAGTAGTACTGATTACAGCAAATACAACAGTACTCTGTCTAATGGAAATTAAGCTTCCATCAGCGAGTACCCATCCACTTGGAATTGAGTTTCCAGTAAGAGCGACAATTTGTCCAATGAAGAGAAATCTCACAATAGAATCAGGGGATAGAGAATTTTCGAATGTGCAGATGATGTAGATCATTGACAGTGATAGCTGAAGGTTGCCTAATGGTTGCGATCCACCTGTGACGCCGATGACTTGATTTGAACTTGGAATTGAGTGTATGTGTGTTGGCATTTGACTTCAAGTCAATGTGATCTGTTGTCTTCCAGTCTGCAAACCAAGAGTATAAGAAGATAAATTATTATCGTGACTACTACCAATTATCGTGATTCTTTACCAGTTAGGAAGAGCAAAGTTCGATGTACCGTTACCTCCATAAGTCGTATTAAAGATAGAGAATAATTCTCTCTTGAGTGACATTGAAAGCAATCTTCCATCCCTATTAAAATATTTTCGGGAGCAAAATTGAAAGTAAATATACGAATTACACACAGAGAAGATGTGAAATTTATGGAAACCATTTACATAAGTACCACAGATGATTGCATGCTATTAAATGATTGCCCACCAGCAGTGACAATAGAGTATGAAGAAACCATTGTTGTTAGGTGGCTTGCAAAAGTAGCTAAAAATGATATTAAAACCAACGAAGCTGGATAAAAGGTGATAGTTTTGAAGTATTGCTATCGAACATCAATGCGATCTTGGGCAAAAACAATGACATGGATGATGCAATGATTATAGAGTCGCAAATTGAGCTGCGCCATTTTCGAACATTTACGTATGTACGATTGTCTTTTTCAATTGAACTATTTCTACCTGTGAAAAATGTTTCATTACGTGATGCTTAGTACAACTTGCTAAAATAAAGTTTCTGGATATCGAATGTATTAACTTGAAAATCTTAACTTTGTCGGCACATAACTATGGAGTCACCAGCTTTCTTTAAAACTCAAAGTCAAATGCTCACTTTGCGAGCAAAAGTAAGCATACACTAGGACGGACTTCATACTAGTGTCTAGACTTCTGAAGTACACTTCAAATTGTATTTCGTGAATAAACACATTTTTCGCTTGTCATTTACTCAAACCTATTGGAACTGAGTATACAATAGTAAATGTAAGTTTCAGTCTAAACTAAACCATGCTCTCTTACGGTGTATGCTCCTTTCACCATAATACAACTTTAATCTTCTTCATTTCTGTCGAATTTCTACTATGATCAATCAAAGATCAAAATGTATTTTGAGTTTCCAAAAATGATTTCAGTTCATCATGCATTAAACTCTCAGTTTTTCTTACTTTTATAGCCCAAAATGCAAATAAGTAAAACTTCACATGAAAATCGGAATCTAGTCTTCTTTTTTCCCCTTAATAAGCTTCGCATTCTCAAATGAGTTTTACATTTTTCCAGCTATTATTGCGGTGTTGATTCTCATTATTCAGTAAATAAGGAATTGCAGACTATAATTAGATTAGTGCTTAGTAATTAATTCACAAACTATCCATCAATCAGCTACTTCGTAATTTATGAGTGATGAAAGAAAAGAGTCTAATGCACACTAACAACGCTTATATGTTGTTGTCGTCGTCGCCACCGTGATTCTGGTTGTTGTTGCATTTTTTGCACTAGACTACTGAATTTCTCTTCGCTTATGGCAACAAACAAACGAAGGGAAATTTTTTTCGGGTATATTTGATTCGATACCATTTTAGTTGAGATAAAAAATACTTATCATTAAAACAAATTCGGACAGAATGCATAAAACCGATAATACACGATAGAATAATGAATTGAGATGCTTCAAAACTTTCAGCAGAAAATCATTGTATTCATCGAAGTTAGGTTATGGAGTCATTCAGATGAAAGAGTAACTCCGAAGATAGATTTATTTAATTGGCATGATCACCTGTGTTACATAGTTATGTTTTGTCGATTTCTAGTATAAACATTGAGCGCTTTTCACATTCGGTAATGAAAACAGTTTCATACATTGTTCACATGCGTTTCTTCTCCGTAAGAGACACACTCAGCTGCAATCCGAAAATCAAGAGTGACAAATTATCTTGACATTGTTTGATTGATGATTGGAACATGAAACAAAATATCTTAGATAATCGTCTACAAACATCCTCGAGTATCATGAATGGCGATGACTCAAAAAGAAATCAGCATTTACTTATCTCTCTCTGATCGAAAGACTTATTAATGATTCAGATTGGTGAGTTCATGATCAACTGACATACATGTCTATGCTTACTTGCAATTTCATATGGAAAAATGTATAGCTGGTTATTACATTATGGTTTCAACCTAGCTGCAGTTTTTTTTAATTGAGCTGTTCTAAAGCTTCATTTGACTATTTCTTCAAACTGATGGTTTCAGAGCAAGGTACAGTCGAGTCCACTTATAAGAGCTCCGGATAAAGGAGCGGTCCGCTTTTAAGAACCGTTTTCCAATTCCCCGTTTTTTTCTCCTGTGTTTTACGTGCTGACAAAGTCCGCTTATGAGAGCTTCGGATAAAGGAGCGGTTCGCTTATAAGAGCTTTGTTTTGGCGCTTTTTTGCGATTTGAGTCCGCATAAAAGAGCCATATTGTATGTTCTTGTTCTTTTCTTTTTCTATTCATCTGTTGCACGTATGCTCTTTTTCGTCTTACTCACTTGTCCTAACTGACGTCTTTGTTGAGTAAGAAGAACCATTGTCTTTTTCTGTCTATTATTCATTTTCTAAACAGACGGACGAAGCTTGTCCACTTTTTCTCTAGTCCGTCTATTGTCTCTCTCCTATGTATATATACTTGCTGTTTCTTCAATAAAGGGATCAGATATTCATCCATCCAAACTAAATCGATAAGGAATGGCCGATTTAGAAGAAGAAGACGTAGAAGAAGCCGGAATTTCTTATGAATCGATACCAGGTGTCTCTCATAAAGATGCACTGATGCATCTTTCGATGGTTCGCAAGTATTTGGAAGAGAATTTTACAGAGTATAATTCATATTATGATATCGAAGACATGATAGAAAAGAACGCTTTAATTAATCGTACTCAAAGTAAAATCACGGATTTCTTTAAGTAAATTTATGTATGTCTATGTAGTACTTAATAAATGTTGACAAGAAACAATTTTTGCACTGTTTTACATATAGTTCGGATAAAGAAGCGGTCCGGATATAAGAGCCTCTTTTAGAAACCCCGACTGCGCTCTTATAAGTGGACTCGACTGTATATCCATTTAATCAGCAACTAATCGAGATTTTTTAGTCTTTTTACATTTCCTCTATGATTGAAGCATAATATTCATAGTTTTTATTCAGAATATAGTTTCATCTAGGAGATAATTATATTTTCATCATCGTCTTTATTTATCCATTTATTAATATATGTGTTGATATTCGTGCGATCAGTGGAAAATTTTCTTTTTTCTTTTTTTTTAATTTTAGTGTTGTCCTCTCTATATCTAGTATCATCTGTGGTAATCGTTTAAGGAAAACAAACAAATTAAGGGAAAATATGGATACCATTGTAGAAGCACATGGAGTCGCGTGATGGCACATAGACTTAACACAAAAAACTAGCCGCCAATAGAGAATAAATGTTTTCAAAGTACAAATTTTTATTATTAGCTGTGTTTCTATTGCAATTTTTTCACATTTGAGGCTTGTGATATTAAATTTAAAAGTTCTAGTTCGTTTTATTATATTCAAATGTGCACACTAATTGGTATAATTTCTATGATAAGCATTTCGTGAAAGCAAATACATACTGCGATTTAAGTTTAGAAAAACGAATTTTAGCATTCAACTCGTTACATTAGCTAATTCGTTTCATTTTGCAACATAGCTTTTTTATTAATCAATTGAAGCAGTCACATGCGACAAACCGAACCTTCTAATTTTAGAAGCAAATCAACAAAACAGCTCTGTCCTACTCGTTTAAGACGTTTCATCTTGAACTGAATTCTATTATTACGCAGGACCATTCGAATAACTGTCTAATCAAGTGTCTCCATCAAAATAAGCAAATGATCTTATAGGATTATTCAATTTATGGTGTGAAAGAATCCGATCAAAACTGTTCAACACGCATGTCAAGTAGACTACATATGTGAAATTTGTCAAATATTTTCTTTCAATTCAGTATTTTTTCATAAATTTTTGACATAATTTGAAGATTAATTTACCATAGTGGGACGCACTCAGATTTCTTTTAGTCAATAAGAATTTTCCATTATACGATTTCATATGCCTCTACAATGGTATCCACATTTTCCCTACTCGTTGTTTCCCTTAAACGGTTACCACAGTAAGTTCTATATTGAAATATGATTGTTTGCATAAAACATTTTGAGTTTACACCCGAGATATCCAGAAAATATACCGAGCCAGATATGCAGCGAGGAATTAGATGAAAGAAAAAAGATAAAATAAAACCTTATTGGTACTTTTTTCGTTGCAATACCTGCCTGGATCTTAACGCTCCTCTGTTTGACAAGCAGAGAAAAAATTGAACAAAAACCATACGTTTGATTTATCGTTCTACATCTGACTCACTCTCTGTATATAGCAAAAAAAACTTTTACCTAAAAGCGGTTAGCATTTCATGTTGTTGGAACCATGAAATTTGGATATTTTTCCAAAAATTATTTTTCGAAATTGACTAGAAAAAGATGCACCTTTATTTTTAGATAAATTCTTTTGTTGATACTAAACACAGCAGCAGCAGTTATATGGTAAGTACAATTTTTCAATTGACGAAAACCGAGAGTGAAGTTTTTAAAACCGATTGTATTCGTTTTTCTTTGTAGGATGACGATATAGAAATGAATGATGATGAGTTTTTCGATTATGATCATACGTTTTTTGATCGTCGTCCTTGTAGGTTATTCTTTGTATATATGAGATGAAAAGAAATTTTTTTTAAATTATTTTATTTATCAAAGTTCCTGACGGTTGCCAAAATGAAGCTGTTGGTATTGAATCTTTTTATTTATGTTTTACAAGACGTTACAGTACTTGTCCAGTATTTTTCATGGGATCTCTTCAAGAGTCATGTCAAGAAGCTTTCAGTTCAACAGTAATTAAAGAAGTTCGTACACCTTAGCCTGTATCAATATACAAAACACAGAAAGATGTTTCCTTTTAGCGTCGTCCAGTACTTGTCTATATACACCATGACAAAAGTATGTTTAACAATACGTTTTGTTCGAATATATTCTGCTCAGAGATTATAATTGAATATTTACTTGAAAATTATATTGTGTGGCCATGGGATATTACATATGAATCAAATAGAAATAGGTAATTGATTAATGATTCAATCGTATTAATTATTTATTTTTCGTTTTCATAATCAACACAAATGCACATTAAATGTGTTCAGTTTTAATCCGACATTGTTTGTTAGAATATAAAATATTATTTTAATATATTTTTTGAAGCTAAATAAGATGTGTATCTATTCATTAGGACATTTTTTATCTTTTTAAATAGATTGATACAGATCTGGAAAGAACTGTTTTCTATTGAACTCTTGAATATTGTATCTGCTAAACAATGTCCAATATTTATTGGTATTATGCAGCGATCGGCAGGAGAAAAGGGTTGGTCATTAATATCTGACTATGAATTTAAATTATTGTTTGAAGGTAATACATTAACACAAACTCAAGAAAAACCAACTCGTGAAACATTCTTACAACAGTTGATTACCTTTAAGGACGAATGTGATGACAACGAACAATTTTTAGTGAGTCATTACTATTTATTTGCTTCTTGTTTGTATATAAACTATCGAATTTCCTAGAAATCAAAGAAAAAGAATCTGTTATTGTTATTGTTATTATTTTAGTCATTTGACTTCATTACAAAGACTGGTCTTTCCTTGGATGTAATTCTCGACATAGCCGAATATCTTACATTAAACGATACAGTTAAAGCTTTCTCCGACAAAATTCTTTCTTTATTACATAAATATAAAACAAAAGTACATATTTCGTACTCTTCTGATGCATTTATCAAAATGATTCTGCGAAAAATCGGTCCTGAACAAATTGTTTCCATACGTCTTAATCCAATTCGGCTGCGTTCAATGATTTTATCATCTTTAAGTAATTTCACTAATGTTATTTCGCTTATCATTCTCGACTATCAAACTATGGATCAAATCAAAGCATGCCAAGCATATTTTCCCAATTTAACTAGTCTTTCGCTGTGGTCTAATAATCAAATTAATTTCACTATGCTTAGTTACCAATTACATCAACTCGGTAATTCAATTAGAAGATTCGAAATTCGTTGTGCTGAAATATGTTGTACTCACTCCTCGATATATCAGTCAAGCAAAACATGTATGCCAAACGTAACCATTGAAAATTTTCTGTTTGATGTGAGTCATGCTGCTTTACCTTCGATGAACGACTGTTTGAAACATAGCAAGTCATGTTTTTTGACGATAACAATTGATCTGATCCAATGTATGTCAAATATTCGATATGTTCGTTTGATCATTAATAAGTATAATCTCGAGCAATTGTTACATTTGAATGAATGGAGAAGATTAGTAAGCAAATGTAGTCATTTGAAGAAAATAACATTACAGGTGATGGAAACTTTAGAACAAGACCAACAATTGATAGAAGATATTGTCAAAATTCAAAAAGATTTGTTCAATGTACGGCAATCAATCAAATTTCAACTTATAGCCGTGTGATTGATCGAATTTCATTATTTGTATTCTAAAAAAATTTCCTCAGTGTTTCTGAAACAAAAAGAATTGTGAAGAGAGTTTGATAACTCATGTTTGAACTTTATATTGATGTATAGAATAATTTATGCTATCGATTTTTCAACTACATTTGTGTCCTTTACTTTAGATACTCTTGTCTTTCTTTTGTTGCTTTCGTCTTCACTGGCCATCTTTTTTTCTTTTTTCGTAGTTTGTTCTTTCTTCCATTGTTAAACGTTCTCGTTGTCAAATGAGAAGACAAATAACATTAAAATGTTTTATTTTCATGCTTGCGTATACATAATTATAGAAAAATGCATAATTTCAAGAAAAGATCATCCAAAGTCAGATGATTAGGGAGCTAATTATAAAAAGTGATAAAAAGTGAAAAAATAAACATGATGAAAACATCAAAATTTAATCGGCTTGTTGAGAAATATATTTTGTGAAAAAAAATCTTTACATTTGAAAAATGTAGTTTTTCCTAAATAAATTGAATAGAGAATATTCAACTTATGCTTGAGTATGATAGAAAATTATTTAAAGAGAACGAGGTATCGTCTAACAAAAAGATATTTTCTTATTTTTCCCTTTATTATTTACTCTTACCAGATAAAAATCAGTATATGCTGAACGTAAATATTTACTTTTCGATTGTTACAAGTTCAAGTCAGAAATTATAGAAGAAAAAGAACGATAGACTTGATTTATTGTTCTGTTGTACATCAATTACATTTATTCATAAGATTATTTTCAAAGAATAAATCAAGCCGCTATTGAAATACCATGAAAAGAGTTTTTATAATATGTTATTCAGCCAATAGCTGCAGTTTTTTTGCTATATTGGTTTTTTAAGTATATCGATCATATATCTTTTGCTTAGCCTGTATATTATTTTGTTAAATGAATTATTTTATCCTTCTCAAGTCATATATTTGATCGAATGTAAATTCAGTACTAGAGTAGGTGTGGGTGTGAGTATAAGTAAACAAAATATCATACCCACACCCATACCAAGTTATATGATCATTGTTAAGGTGTACCCAACTTTTAATGTTTTCTATTCTTTCTTTTGTCTGACAATAACATGTTCATAATTATATACACAAAAGCTACAAACTGAAAGACACACCATGCATAGAAAGAGGACAACAAAAAGAATTAACAGAAGAGAGAAATTGAGAAAGAAGTGAATAAGGTGAAGATAACATGAAGCAATTATATAACAGGAATAATACCATTTCGTATTATTAACAAGGATCATAACAGATGTAGCGGATCATATACTCAACATACGAATTGAGTGATTCATCATTGAATTATTCTCTATGCGTTGTATGAATTTGCTTTGTCGTTATTATATGTCTTTTTTATTGATGCTTTTTAGCATACTCGAAGGTCGGCTCAATATCATTGTTTGTGAAATTATTGGTTAAATTTTTTTTGTTGGAAACAAAAAAAAAGAGAAAAAAACGAAAAATATCTGAATATCATGTGTTTCATAACCTTTCGGTAACGATTGATTTATGCCTCAATCGTATTCTTGCCTGACATTGGAAAAAAGTCATGAGCATTATAATTTCGTACTCAAATCGAATCGTAAGAAGACAAAATATAGCTCGACTGATGAATAAATATGATCGAAAATATGTCAATTTCTCTAAAATATATGTTTTGAATGCAAACCTCATCACACTTAAACTCATGTAGTCATAACAATGTTATTAAGTAATACAAAAAGAAAATATGAAGAATAAAATATCTTCTTGGTAGTGTCGTTCATTTCAGTGTTCATCTTGTAGCTGCCTTACAACTCACCTTCATTAAACAGCGTATATAAGAAGATCTGAAATCATGGCACGGAAAATTGCTATCTTAAAGTGTTATCTTGTTAGATTGCTATGCAAGTTTTTATTTACATGTGATACAGGAATTTATAGAAAAATAATAAAAATCTATTTCTTCCAGATTAAAATGTTTATTTACTAGAATAAAGAGTTCTATAATTTCAAGATTTTATATGAAATCTGTTGAACTTATTTGCCACCCCAGGGAGTTATGCATGCAAGTTTCTTCCACCATGGCAGTGGTAGGCCTATACCATAGCAAATACATCGCTGAATTGTACTTCCCGGTGGCAACCATGAACATGTGTTCGGAACTGTCTGACAGCTACCACCCGCTTTGCCCAAGCAAACACACCGATCTTGGCACGATTGCCACAGAAAGCCAGTTAAGCCTGATGATGTTGGTGTGCATCGACTCCAATCATCGAAGCAATCGCCTTGGATCTGTTCCACGAGCAGCATCACTAATAAGCCAACAATCGCCATCGAGAAAAGTTTATATAAGCTAGCCATGCTGTTTTGGTATTCGTTTTAATTTACCTATGTAGCGACTATTGACTTTATATACTGATAAGTTTTGGGACTTTCCTCTATTTCCTTTTCTTTTCGCCTTCTCTCTCTTATCAAATCGTAATTATGTCATAAATGAGTAAGACTTGTAGAGTCATTACATTTAGTCATTAGAATATAAAATATAGATGTCTTCTGACGTCAATAATAGATTGATCACTAAAATATGTCCAAGAAATGAAGCAATATGCCCGAAAAATGATTAAATATTATTGCGTTATATTAATTAAAGGTTGAAGCATAAATGAAAATAGCTATTCTTTTTAATCTAAGGAACAACAATCGATTGTCAAGATAATTTAAATCAAATACTTTACTACTGATTTTTTTCTTCATACTTCGATAATGATTATACAGTTTGCAATCAAATTCTCGTCCCTATTGGAATGTCGACTCTTTAAATTTTATTCCAATTATAGAGTTCGAATGCATACATACAGTAATTACACAGATATCTACAATACATATGGTATTTTTAGCTGCCTATTTCTTCTTTGAACAAGGAAGAAATATGAGAAATTCTGACTGAGTGCCAAAAGTGCTCAATCGTATTGAATTTAGGTGAATGAGATGAATAGTCTAGCGCTTTAATTTGACAGTTTGCATCTGTTCAATATGATATTAATTTATCTTGACTTAAGCCATTGGACAGATTAGAAGATCAGAAAAAATTCTATTCTGTCAGTGAGGACTGTGATATTTTTCGGTATCCTCAAGAAGTTGTTATTAGGGGAGGATGGATGTGAGATAAACATGAGCGAAACTGATGTATTTTTAGCACCAGTTACTGGTCTGCTCTTTCAATCATATTTTTCATTCTTGGTCCTGAACTAATTCACAGAAAAATTTTAATTTGGATTCTAGTACTGATCGTACATTTGACAAAATTATGAAGGAATACATATTAAAACTGCTGCTGTTAAATATATTTATCTCAAACTTTGAGACGTCTATAATTTAAAACGTAAAGGGTAAAAAATCATGTTAAATGTCATCCGTTAGCAGATAATTTTGAAATAGCGATATTAACATTGAAAGACGTGATAGAACTCAACAAAAAACGATCGACCACCTGATGGGATAAATTTATGATTTTTACTTTTTTTTGACATTATAGGATGTTACTTTATCGATGGACTGCATACTTCTTTTCAGATGATGCAATAAATAATAATTTTCATAATGCAATTATAAAAGCAAGCACGAGCAACAGAGCGATAAAACAAGCACTATTTCTCTCATCTCGAATAGTGAAGTAAATGAGTAATAATATGTTGCGTTTGCACTTATTAATTTTTGCTATTTATAGAAAAAGAAGTGTGATATCATACCTATCGTTTTTATGAATCATTTATTAGGGATGTCATTTTTCGATTACGTTTAAACAAATTTGAATTATCAGTAGTTCAAGATCTCAAATAAGTTAAAATTATTTGTTGCATAGTTTAAATACAAAAATAAAATAAAATTATCGTATGTTAAATTTGTTATAAATTTAGACTGTTGTCATTTTTTGATTACAATATTGAAATTAAATCAAATCATTGGTCAAAACCAACTGAACTCGACACTGTGTAAACTCAAAATTTCGAGCTCATTTTTCTCGAGTGCAAATTTTACCTAAACTCTTGCGTCCTTGAATTCATCTTTTGTAACAATTCAAGGGATCATTCTCGAGTGGCAATGTGGACATCTGTCTTCAACTACTTTAAGTCTACGTGAACATCACAACAGTAACTTTTCGAAGGTTGTCTAGGAGTGGTTCGTATAACTTTTCAGAGAATATTTAGCGGTGATCCTCGTAACTTTTCTTGAGCTATTTAGAGATAATTGTTTTAATTTTTCGGAACCTATTTTCAGTTGACTTCATAACCTTTAGAAACCTACCCGAGATGGTCTCCGTAAGTTTTGAAGGTCTATCCAGGAATGATCCTTATTCCTTAATAGGGCCTACCTAGGAGTAGTCGCAAAAACTTATTGAAGCCTCCTTTAGAATGGTGTCTATAAGCTTGTCAGAACTATTTAGATGCGGTCCATATAACATTTTTAGGCATACCGAGAAGTAGCGTCAAAACTTCTCAGAAAATAGCTCGAAAGGATACGTTTAAGTTTTCAACTAAACTATTGATATTTTAGAGCGCTTTGTTCTCAAGATACCATCATTCAAACTAGCATAAGACTTCTTCAGATAGGCTTTCCCTGACGGTGTGCATGCTAATGTGAGTGTATTTAGGACGATATTTTAAATGGCATGTTTTCCGATGACATTATCTCTTTTACTATTTGTGATATAAATCTCTGAAACAAGATAATTAAAATTTCGAAATTGATTAGTATTCTTTAAGAAGTTTTAATGAGCTATGTATTTATTACATGTAGCGTGACACAATTATACAAAGCGATATGTAGTAGCCGGGATATGAGTGTGGCTGCCCTCTGTGCCTACATCCTGATTATCACGTTGTTTTTGTTTACATCACAATTATTTAAAGAGATAATGTCATCAGAAAAAAATGCCATTTCAAACATCACCCTAAGTATTTGAAGCTCATATAGATGTATTTGGATACGTATCACTTTTTATTCACATATAAACTAATATTGGTCAGGGCCTAGAACTTACAAAATACAATTGATGTATGATTGTAAACATGAATGTCCCGCGAGGCTGACCTTTCTATTCCATCTTGTAAAAGTTTTCTTTTTTCTAGAGCAGGATACCAGCGTATTATTGTTCTTTTTTTGTTCATCAATTCCCAAAGGAGAGGCGATCAATCCGTTGTTTTTTTTGGAATCGATTTCATCACTAATTTCTAAAAAACTCTGAACCCTCTTCAGCAATGCTGGTGACCTCAATATATCCCTATTCTGACATAATAATAGAAAGATTTGTTTTTCGATTATCAAAAGACAACTGATGCGTTGTTTAAACGCACAAGTAAATAAATGAAAAAAAAGACGAAGAAGAGTAGCTTGTTACTTCTTTTTTTTTGTTGTATCTCTGATATTCTTTCACAGTATCTAGTAAGTAAACGAGGACAAAAATGGACAAAAGAACGCATTTTTTATTCTCTTACTGTGCCTGTTTTCTACTTTTAAAGAATAAAAAAGAAAGAATACAAAACCAGATCAAAGAAAACAAGTACGAGAGTTTTTTTTTTTTTGTTTTTATTGAAGAACACATACAAAGAAAATGTTTATAAGTCCTATTTTTATCCTATTATCTTCTTTAACAATTATTAATTTATTTTCATATCCATCCCATGTATTTGTAAACCAACTGATATCGGTGCTGCTGGTTTTATATGAATGACCTATTTTATTAATTGTTCAAATATATTTTTAAATAATCAGCAACTTATTTATGAAGTATCAACAATGGCCAATAAATGAAGATAAAATTACTGATGATCAGGGTTGCCACCTCTTCCGCTTTTTGTGGAAAGTTTCCGCTTTTTTCGGATAAAAGACTTTCATTTGGTTATTCACAATTCGGCATAGAAAAAAACCTGTTATTGTTCATTAATTTGTGATCACTAAGGTATATAGTCTGTGATCACAGTTATTAGTCAATCTGTTAACTTACTGAAACAATATGAAATTTTTTTCTATGAACGAGAGACTCTTTTCAACTTCTATTGATGAAGTAAAAACATCATTCTACTTTCAACTAATAGCTAACGCTGTTGACTCATTTGTTTTTCTCTTCTTTATTGACACAGAAAAAAGGTACAACTCCGAAAATTTAAAAGCCTTTTTTGTAACAGATGCATAACGAGATAATAACTGAGGATGAAAACAATAATGAAAATCGAAAACAGCAACAATAATGCTATGATCAGATGAATATATAGCTGTAGAAACCACAAAGGATGCTTGTAGATCCGAGAATTATCTTCATTCACATCGACATCTACATCATAAAACTATACAAAATTCAAAAAGCCAGAAAAAATGTAGGTTTCCGCTTTTTCCACATCGTAAGATGACAACCCTGGACCTAATCCATGCTTTTCTATCTAAAAAAAATTCGACCCATGAATCAGTCTAAGTTCAGCTCATTGAAGGCTTTCCTCGTTAACAGTACAAGTATAGCAAAGTTCGATATTTATTAAATCAATAAAAATTGAATAAAAATTAATTTATAAGAAAATGTTTATAAAAATCTGACATCACCGAGTAAAATCACCATTTATTTCTCTGATACATTAACAGTTGTTTTTTTCATTTTTTCAACTAAAGTTTCAATCGCTTGTTGTCGAGCTTCATAATATCGTTGTCGTCGAAGTTCTTTATATTGTTCAATACGATCATTTTCAAGTGTTGTATCACTTAATACATTATCCCAACGAAGAGAAGAGACATTAGCTGGTGTAAATTGATTCAAGTCAGATTCATTTACTAAATAGATGATAAATTCAATTGTATAGGAAAAAAACAAGATAATAATAGCAAATACAAACCATTACAAAGATTTTTCTTCGAATTTTTTGTATCATTTTTTTCTGTTATTCGTCGTTTTGATTTTGATGTTTGTTTAAGAGGTCGTTTTTTATGTGAACGTTTTTTATATGGTTCAGTATTATTTCCACCGATCGGCATGATACTATTTTTTTATTTTTGTTGTTGTTGCGATTACCTGACAGAAAACAATCATCTATCTAGAAGAAATAGAAGTTCTTCTTATAGTTTTTTTTTCTTATTTTAATTTGATTTTAAATAACAAAAACAAAACAAAAACTTTTTGTTTTTCTTGAATCAAGTTTTTTTTCGACCATGTAAACGTTTCATGGTATTTCGTTCACGTTTTTTCTCTAAAAATTCATCAATTTTATCTTTTTTCTTATTAGATCTAGTTGTTGTTAATTCAAGACCACTTCCGAATTCCGATATATGACTAAAATTACGAAAACGTTGTCGAGGTTTAATATTATTTGATAGTGATGAACGATCAAAATGATCCTTTTTTTCGATGTTTAAGAATGATTTTGATTCTTCATCTTCTTTTTTATCATTGATTTCCATTGTTTCATTTCTATATAATGGAAAAAGAGAATATCTAACAGGATAAGAACAATGTTTTAATTTACTCATTTGATGTTGTTGATTTATTTGTTTTTGCTAATGAAGCAAATGTTCCTTTTCGTTCATTAATTGTATGATTATTTGTTTCATCTGGTAATTGTTTTAAACCAAAACTTTTAGCAACATGACCACGATGAAGATTTTTTACATGAAATAAATATTTCCATTCGCGAGAAAATGATGCATAATATCGAATAAATGAAAGATAAGCTTAAAAAAATGAATTTAAGAAATAAATAAGAGAATATAAATTAATAAACCTTGTCGAGCTTGTTCAATACGTTCTTCAGATCCATTGACATATTCTTCGAAATGATGATGTAGAGAACTTGCACATTGTTCAGCTGTTTTTGGAATGACAGTCTAAAGTTTGAGAAGAAAAATAATATATCAAAACAAAATCAAAGTAAACTTCAATCGAAATACATTTAGAAAAATTCTATTTAGCAAGACTTAGTCATGTATATGCTAATTCTCTAACAATATCTCATGTTATTGCATTTCTTCTGACAAAAGGTAATTTTTATATAAAATATGTTGTCATTTTTATTGTATAATACAATTAACATATAAATGTGAACCTTATTAATCGTCGTATAAGGTTTCATCCAGTTAAACATGACTTACAATATCTATAGTTTTACCAAAGCCATAGTAGATAAGAAAAGATATATGATTAATTTTTCATTACGGATATTAAGGTAATTATAGCTAGGAAGAAATGACTTTGTCGTTGATTTTAAGTAAAATCAATACTTCGATTTTAGTGGAACTAGAATAAAGTTGGACTATGCCAAAAAAAAAATAAATTCTCTCACAATGTAATTTTGTACACATGTCTCAAGGTAACATATGCCAATAGATACACAGACAGCATCAGACATCAATATACATTATCATTTCAAAAAGAAAAGTTGTGATAGAACAGCTGTGCATCAAAAAAAATGAAAATAACACAATGAAATGAAAGAACGAAGAGATTGAGAACGATGGAACAGATCATAACAATTAAGAAAAGAACAATGTCTGACAACAGGTTATACAACTAGTAAATCAATCAACATCAGTTGTCTCCTTTTATTGTAAAAACAAGACAAATCCAATAATTTCTCGTCCAGCAAATAAAATTAATATATTTCGATAATTAAATTATGAAGATTTTGCTTTCTTAGTTACTTTAATACAAATCAAAAAAGACTTACTCGAGTTTCGAAGTGTTGTTTTAACTTATCACAACTGGATAAAAGTGTTTCAAGAATATCATCAGGTGCAATACTTTTCAAACTAAAATAAATAAAAAAAAAAAACCATCATATCTTCCTTTTTCAGAATAGAGAAATAACTATTTTTTTTTAATTGTCAGATCAAAAGACAAAGTATTGATCATTCATTCGCTCAATATTCTATAGTTTATAGAAACTATTGTAGAACATTCTGCATAGTATATGCAATGCATCATTGATATTCAGAATATTTTGAATATTTACTAAACTTTTTGATGTTAATATAAAAATTAATAATTTTTTTTTTTATTGGTGACATAATTTACCGCTTTCCTTTGAAAAATGTTCACTTCTTTTCTATCATAGATCTATTTTTAATTAACAGTTTTTACCTCATTTTATATTTCTCTTGCAATGTTGTTACATATTCTGCTTCGTTTGGTAAAAGAAAGATTAACGAACGACCAATTGAACCTAATAAAACATGATATTATTAAATGAAAACAACAAAAGCTATTAAAAAAAGTCACTGTGGGATTAAAATGTGAAACACGATGGATCTGTATAAATTGTCAATCAAACGATGTTGCAACATATACTCTAGTCTCTGACTTCGAATCTATTGATATGTCAACGGTGAAAGATGTTATTCTTAATCCATTACAATGAGTTTGAAAACGGAATTCAGGTCATATATCTTAAATTTAATCCTTTTTCATAAAAATACTACAAAATGCTTTAATACCATGGCTTACAAGGGTAAATAGAATACTTGTTAATAGCTCTATCTTGTGGAGTTATAATCATGTTACTAAATTTCCAATCTATGACGGAATATTACGAGAGAAACTGAATCAATGAATTTTAGTCTGAAAGTTTATCGAGATATAAATCTTATGATCCTTGTAATATACAAAAAAATTTTTGGTGAAAAATGAAATTTCTCGATTCGTTTTCCCTCGTAATATCATACAATAGACTGGAAATTCCATAAAATGATCAAAACTCAAGAAAAAAAAACACTAGTGACACAGATCCTCTGAGGACTTTTATCGGCATCATACGACCTAACTACTAACATAATGAGAGTTCGAATGATGTTTATCACTTGGAAGAGTTTGCTCCTTAGACGGTTACAGACTATGAGGGATGAAGCGTTGCTAAGATGTTTGTCACAGTGTGTTATATGTTCATGTCGAAGTCTGTCACAGTCAGTGATGTCTACACCAATAGGATTAGTAACGGGTCAGAACCTATCAGTCTTTTTGTTACCACAGTCTTATGCCACAAAAACATTGATATTTTCTGACTCTTTACTGGGACGGGCACATCTATATCTACCACAATCTGTGAACGACGGAGATAGGTTCGAATTGCTGCTTTTATATTTTAAGACTCGTTTTAGATCGTGTTTCACACAATTTCTGAAAACAAACCAAGTCGAGCTGTTCGACCAATTCGATGAATATAATCAATAGGACTTGTTGGATGATATTGTATAATCCATGTAACGCTTGGCAAATCAAGACCACGTGCAGCAACATTTGTGCATAGTAGAATTCCTCGGGTTAATTTAGAAAATTCATTGAAAACACTTGTACGTTCCTAAGAAAAATCAAAAATACATATTTAATTCTTTTTATAGAGAAAAAAAACAAACAAACTTGATGTGTCATGTCTCCTTGTAATCTTAATAATTTAACTGATTGATCTAATAAATGTCCGAATTGTAAATCTCCTTGTTCATCAATATCATCATCTTTTTCACCATTTAATATAGTATTTATAACGTCATAATGAAAACGAACAAGATCATTTGTTGCCAAAAATAAAAGTACTTTTGCTTTTTTCTTATCCTTTTGTGTTCAGAAAGAAAACAAAACATAAATACAAAAATGTAAAGTCATAAACGTGATATTACTTACATTATTATTAAAAATTTTTAATAAAAATGCAATTAATGTAACAAAACGTAATTTACTTGGTACAATAGTAAACATTTGTTTTAATGTTTTCGGTACAGTTATAACACTTTCATCGTTAAACTCTTCTGAGATATCAATACGAAGTGAGTTTTTATTTAAATTTATATCAACAAACTCATTTAAAGCTATACAAAAAAAAGATAAAAGTAAATTATTATTATCATCCCTGCAGGATTAAAATGTGAAAAACGATGTAGTTCCTGTTGCTAAATTACAGAGAAATTGTTTTATTTTATCTATTTTGGGACACGCTTCTTTATCATTCTTTTAATGAATTCTCGAGAAATGCAATAAAAAAGTTTTGCATATATTCTTAATGAGTTGCTATTCATATACGATCTTTAATTGTATATCATCAAAGTCTGTCATGGTTGGTGATAGTCTCTGACTAGTTTTCCAATGGCTGACCAACAATGGATCATCTAATCAATAACATGCTAACTACGTTGCGATCTACACTTGCTCTTATGGTCAGTTAGTATGTATCAGAAGTTTAATCAATTGAGCACAAGAACTCTGCGTCAAGCCAGCCTTTTGTCCACAACTACAGCTGGTTATAATTGTAGGATAGATATAGGGCTATTGAACCTACCGCTAGGCAATATCTCATACTACTAGGTAGTCAAAAAGCAAAAGAAGTTCCGAATCTGCACTCTTATATTTCAGCGTTCTTTTTACATCGTGTTTCACAAAAGAAATTTTTTATTTGTAAGTTATTAAACCAACCTGTTGTTGGTGTTGCGGATAAAAGAATACGTTGAAAATGTTTTTCATTATCAAGATGTTTAGTTATCGTTTGAATGATTTTTTTGATTGCATCAGCAAAGCCCATATCAAGCATTCTAAATTTTTGATGATTAAGAAACAAAATAGAAAAGAAAAATTTCTACTTGTCAGCTTCATCAAATATTAAAAATTGAATGTTTTTAAATGATAGCGATTGTGTATTATCAATATGATCACATAAACGTCCAGGTGTTGATATAAGAATATTTAAACCACGACGAAGTCTATAGAAAAAAATTAATTCATTCAAGTTTACTAAAAAAAAAGAACTTTATTTTACCGTTTCTTTTCATGATTTCGATTTGAACCACCAACAAGTGGTGAACAAACAATACGAACAAATGATGTTAATAATTTTTGAAAAACTTCATAAGTTTGTTGCACAAGCTAAAGAAGAATAATTTAAATTAGAAAGAAAATAAATAAACTAAAATTTTTCGTTTTGCTTTACTTCTTTAGTTGGAACAAGTACAATAGCAATTGGACCTGTTTCACGTCGTACGAATGGTTCAATCATTTGTATTCGATGAATTGTTGGAATAACATATGCAAGTGTTTTACCTATTGATTTATTTGTATTTATTCTAAAAATTGTATGTTTTTATGCGTTCTATTTACCACTGCCAGTTTGAGATTTAATGATAACATCTTGACCAGTGAGAATAGTTGGAATAGATTTTTCTTGAACATTTGTTAAACGACTTATATCGAATTTTTGTTTTAAACATGAAATCTATTAGAAAATATCAAAAGAGTAAGATTTTCTCAAATGAACGTCTAACTGAAAAAAATTCATAGTGATGCAAGAGAGAGGAAGCGTAAGGTTAGGTGAACATTTCTGATTATGTCACTATCCTTGAGAATCCCGAAATTATCAATATTGAAATCGGAACTGTTAGAACAGAAAAAAAATTTTGAATGATAACTATTCTAGTGAGTCTACTAAATTCAGAATATCTATAATATATTCTTATTTACTCTGCAACTTCACAGTGTGCCACAAAAACTTTCCAGTAATTATTTTCCATTTTTTTTCATTGTTGTAAACGCTAATAAGAATCTAAATAGTAGATTGTGTAGAGGATTTTATTCCCAACAAAAATTTTTCAAGTTGAAATAAATTGATAGTTTTCTGAGGATAGAAGTTTCTGAAAAACTAAAACCTAACTTTTGTGCCTTTCATAAGATTGATGTGCCTTGATCAGAAAACTCCGCACAGAGCTGCAAGACGTTTTATTTGGTAGAAAACTGTTTGCATTATCATTCTGGATAATTCAAACGGAACTCTATTTTCGAATTTAAAGAGCTGAAAAACTTTGGCTTTGGTTTTTCCAAAAATTCTATCTTTGGAAAATTAACAATCAATTTAATTTTGAAAATTTCTCGTTAGAATTGGAGCTGTATTTTTTGTCTATTTTTACAAACCGAACTTGAAATGGTCGAGCTATATTATTATGTAATTTAATACAAAATAAAATGTCTAAGTTTTATTAGTGACTACTTTTTTGAAAGAAAACTTATAAAAACATATGATTTATTGTTGAAAATAAAAATATCTTCATAAGATCAGAATTTTACAGAAGTTTAATTTCGTCTATAATTTTTTGAAAACTGAGAATAGGTAATGTATTTATTATGTGATGATAGGTCCTATAATTTTGATCAATAACGTGTCTTGGCAGGAGAAAAGAATATCATCAATCAATGGAACAAATTATTGGAATTTTGATAAAAATTTAGCGGGCCATTTATTTATATTATTTGTTGTTGACAACAAAAAACAGAAAATATTAGAGTTTTTAACGTTTGTTCTATTATCCTAGCTTGTAAGTTATTGATTTCTTTTGTGTCATTCGTTCATATTTTTGTTTACTCAGATAAAAGAGCCAATTAATTGCATGTCAACTCAAAAAAAATAGAGAATGTCATCGAAGAAAACACATGAAATCTTGGTACTTTCATGGATTATTTCAATCATAATTATATTAATAAAAAAAAACAATCTTTTCATCAATCCTAAGAAGACTTTGATCGAATGTCATATTCCATAAATCAATATCACTTATCTACGCACCAATTCCTAGAACATGATATCAAAGATGATATTTCTTTTCTTATTAAGAATATATTTCGTATGGATCGTTTATATCAACCATACTTGCTCTATCCGAAGCTGTAATGAAAATTCAAGAAATACAAAACTAATGTTTTAGAATGCGTCGAAAATTCTCATTTGTTAGTTCTGTTTAACCGATCTCAACTGCTATCGAGACCAACAGTTTTCATTAGACAAAATTTAAGAATAGCTTTGTATCAAAACTGATCACAACTGACGCGAAGAATCACTGAGAGTCCCATACTTTTCAATACTGGAATGCGCTTTTGTACGCATGGATAAACTAAAACTTTCAATTTCTAGTAGAAGTTTTCTTGAATGCAACATTTAAGTCTCCAAATCAGTTGAAATCGGCCAAAAATAAAACTAAATAATGCGAAACTTCGACCAATTTCGAAACTTTTATTCTGTATTTTGTGAATTTCGACAACGGCTTCGTATAGAGCTACAATGGTTGAAATAAACAATTCATAGAGAACTACATTCTTAATAAAGGAGAAAAGTCATCTTTGATATCATGTTCTAGAGATGGGAGCATCCCTAATAATACTTAATTCTAAAACATCAGACATTTATCATTACTTGATATAGGTAGGTTGTTTCATAAGTTTTGAGTCTCGATAAAACTTAATTGAAATGTAGAGAAGGGGTGATTGCTAATTGAATGCATTCATATGAGGTTTGAGTATTCGTGTCGATATTTCACATGAAAAAGTACAGTCTATTTTAAACTGTTTGTTCAGGGTAAAGTTTGACTGATCAGTGGCTCATGATATGTCGCAGATATGTTCATCACTATTAATAAAAAAAATCTCGTCAGTCATTATTGATAAATCTAACATTATATTTAAATTTTTTATTACTATTTTTACAAGAAACAATGCTACTAAAATAATATGCTATTGGGAACACCGATATGAATATTGAAATCTCGTATAGATAGCTTCAGATAGAGATCATTTCTTGTCAGCATATAAATCAAGTTTTTTTTAGGTTCAAAACTTATGAAACATCCCGCATAGACACGATGATCTTGATCGCGGCGGAACTGGAGACCAAAAACGACTTGTCTCGCAATGACGGATCTAAGATTTTTCTGATGGGGATGATTAGGATGATAAAAAGTGCTTTGAAGTTCATTTTTAAGCCTTTTCTACTAGGAAAAACCGAAAAAATATTTTAGAAGAAGGCCGACGGCCTTCTCCTAAATCCAACACTTTAGTGTCGCTCGTATATAGGCATGTTACCACAATAGACTTACAATATGAGGATGTACTGGCAGTGTATCTAGTGATGATGCTGTACCAAATATTTCTTCATTGGCTGTTTCTACATTAATACTAAAATAAAATAATATTTTCTATTAAAAGGAAAAGAAAAACTTCCTTGTCATGTACATACTCCTCAATATGAGGTATAGTTGGATTATTTGTAAATAAAGATGATCGTTTTGAAGATTTCATTTCTCGTCCTTGACATAGATCAAGTTTAACACGTTCATGTCGTTTTTTCTTTTTTGTTGATTCATTATCAATGATCTTTTCTTCTACAACATCATGTTTGCGCTTCTATAATAAATAAATTTTTTTTTCTTCTCTTTCTTTCAAATTAATAAAAAAAAAAACTCTTTTAAACATACAACTGATTTTTTTTCTAATAATTTAGATTTTGTTGGTGTTGGTTCACTAATAATATTTAATAATAAATTATTATCTTCCATATCTGCAAGATAAGTAAAACAAGCTCAGTAAACTATATATCGTTTCTTTTGTAGTTGAAAAAAACGATCATGCATGTAAAATAAATTATAATAGACTTTCTGAATATTCAAATGCTTGACTAGACGTGCTCTATCAAAAATAGGATATGCAGTCATTGTATTTACAAAATCAAGAAAAAAAAAGAAACAAAAAAGAAAAATGAAAAAAGGAAAAAGAAAGATTTTTTTAACAGGAACATCCTTGTGTGGATCCATATGCATCTTCCTTCCCATCGGGATGAATTGTTTTTTCTGATTTTTGTTGATTTTCCCACAATGCTGGTGTTTGAATAATCTAAATATTAAGATTATCATGATTACAGAAAAAAACTTAATTTTGTTATGGCTTATTTCATTTTACTTTTTGAACAAGTTCTTCAAAAGCAATTTGTACACCTTCACGTGTTCGTGCTGATGCTTCAATGAATAACATTGAATGTTTACGTGCAAATCTTGCGCCTTCATCACGTGTTATTTCGCGACTATCTTCTTGATCAATTTTATTTCCAACAAGCATTTTAATTATATTTGTTTTCGTTGAAAATGTATCCAATTCAGAAAGCCATCTATAAAAGAAAAAATTCATCATATTAGTAAGTAAGTCGCTTTTTTCTTTTCAATTTTGAATACAACCGATCCAATTGCCGAAATGAAGCACGATTGCAAACATCATAAACAAGAATAGCACCTTGAGCACCACTGAAAAATAAATATATATGGTTTTTTCTTTTTGTAATATTACCATTTAAAGTATATTTTACCGATAATCTAAACATAAAAATAAATTATTTATAGGTGTAACTTTAGAAATACATACAGCCGGGTGTTAATGTACGAAAACGTTCTTGTCCTGCTGTATCCTATCAAAAAAATAATAACATTTGTTCATGTAGAAGATAAGAATAAAAATTCTTAAACTAAATATTTAATTGACATAAGAAAGTATTAATTGTTTAAAAGTAAAATACTAACAAGGGAAGTCCTTTGATAGGTAATCGCTTTTGAAACGGAGCTATGTGTATCTTGTAGATCCTACTAAGCTACGAATATCTTAAAAGAGTTTGGACTATTCGTTTACTGTTGCCGTGATAACTCTATTTCGCCTTGAAACTTTACATAGAGATAGGCTTCAAATAGAAGATTTTATTGTGTAAGTTTTAGATCTTTTCGTTGCTTCTATTTTAAGATACGATCAGAGTTGTCGATATATTTCGATGTAAAATACTTTCATTCTTGAAGTGCTGACCAGGAAAGGGAAAGAACGAAAACCATTTTCATCTGACTCCTCGTACAATAAACGATTTGTTATCCGACCAATCCTTCTTCGAGGCCTTTTCCTATCCAATTTACACCGTGACAACACTGTATGTAGTTAAGAGACATTTCATGCTTTGGCTTAACATTTTGAGTTACAGATATAAAACACTTTAAAGGAATCTCATCACGACACTTTCAAATTTTGCAATTATGTTATAAACTTTTATAAAGTAAATATTGGTAATATGAATGGTTTTGTCATAAATGTAAAATGAGAATTTATAACATTATACGTTATTAAGAATTTGTTTTTCGATTTTAGATTCATCAATAGTTTAATATTCATTCAGTACATTTCATAGAATCTACAAAATGAGTTTAATTCTTGTGACTTTGTATATTCTTCTTGTCTCTCGTTGTTTCTTCTTCTTGTTTATCATGTTATATTAAATCATACTGTTATCCTAAATATTTTACGACTTTTTTAAAAATATTATTTTGATCAATATGAATTCTTTAGAAGTAAATATTTCAATTCATTATTTCAAATACTTACCCAAATAGCCAATTTGACACGATTTCCATCGATATCTAGCTGTTTAACTAAACAAATATAATGTTTCATTAAACGAACTCTTAGTTCAAAATTTTTTACCTTTAAAATCAACACCAATTGTTGCTGCCATATCTGTATCAAATCTATCATCAGTAAATCGTAAAAGAAGACTACTTTTACCAACACCGGATTCTCCGATGATAAGAATTTTTAATGTAGTCAAAATTTGATCATCATTACCACTCATGATCACTATTTCGCTATTGTATTAACCCAAAAAATAAAAATAAAAGTCTAGAATAAATCGTAATAATTTTCATAGGAGAAAAAAATTCATTTGAATTATTTGAAGATCAAACGACACTTAGTTTTTTAGTATTAGAATTCTCAAAAGATTCGACAAGAAAAGGTTCCGTTTTAAATTTTGATACAAAAATATCCATGCACAAGGTACGTCCATAAAATACCATGTGTCAATATCAAATAAACATTTCATCATATTGTATTAAGATTTTATAAAATTTATCAAAGGCAATTTTACTAAAATTATTTTAAACAATTTTCTATTCTATTATAGATGCCGCTAAGAATGTTTAGCATTCGTCACATATGGTCGTATGGAGAAATGTATGAGTCAAAAGAATTTTTTAGTCATTAATCATCTTGTGATATCATGAGATCAGATTAGATTAGATTACTTATTCGCCGAATGAGAAATGTTCAAAAATATCCTGTAAATCATTTTGACCATGAGAATTTGCCAATTACTGCATTAATTATTAACATATTTTGCAGTAATCTGTAAGCCCGTTTTACGAGCCATTTTTTCCATTAGCAAACAGTCATCGTTTTTTCTATTATTTCACAGTTTTATATCAGTTATGACGTCTTTATCTTGCACCTGAGCATGGTATAAAAAATGTAAAAAACAACTTAAACGGGAATTTCCTTTTGTATTTTGAAAAACAAAACGAGAGAATGACATCAAGGATTTCTGTTACATAATGGATTCCATATAGATGAGCTAACGGATGGAAATTTCAATGTTCCACAAATCTTTGCAATCACCATTCAAGTAGCTGCTTTTTTGTTTAAAAATTCAACTTAATCGTAAAAAAACTTAATGAATTGGAAGTATAAATCTTTTTTGAGGATGATCGCATTAGCCCTCTGAGTATGAGATTATTTTTCAAAACAAAAAAATGAGAATTTTCGAAAGAAGATATTAATTTTTTTAAAATCATGAAATATATTTTTCAGAATAGTGTTTCTCAATTTGCCTGTCAAAGTCTTAGCTGTTTCTCTAATGTTTTTTTCAAATTGATCTATCTATGAGAAGTTATGAAATTGTGTTCGAATTGGCTCGAACTAGAAAGTTTACTTACTGTTGCTTTCAAAAGTAACTGTCGCTTGTGTTTTGCATAATGTGAACATAATTGCATGTGATATATTTCTATATAAAGAGGACCATATTTGATCGGTAATGAATAATTCTATATGAAAAATATCAATATTTCAAGAAATGTGAAAATTAGTGAATTTTAAACATAGTGATACCTGCTCACACATATTTAAATTGTAAGGAAAAATCTATACTTACATATGAATTTAGTTAATCTCGATCGTTTAAATTTCATAAAGGTGAATACTAATGGATTTTATTTCATTAAATACCCATGCGATTGATTATTTGCATTATCATCCGTATAGTGACACCAGATTGTCAGTTAGAGAATAAATACCGTTTTGCTGCGGTAAAATGACGATCAGAAGCTAGCTAATCATTTAAGCATCAAACTATCATCGGTTGATTGCCAGTATTGCACACAGTATAATGAACGGTTTGCTAATGACTTCTGTTCGATTCGAATTACATGAGTAATGAGTGCATAGTTTTCATAAAAATTATTTCGAGCATAGGAAGGTCAATGCTTGAATTCATGTTGACCGTTCTCAAACAATGAAACAGGCAGTTTTGTAGTTCTTACCATATCAATCATGAATTAAAGTAAGCAACATTATTATTGGAACCAAAGTTTACATATACAAATTTTGGTTTTCATAATCGATTAAAATTTATATTGAAATTTAAATGTCATATTGAACGTTCATCTGAGTTAGAAGATGAAAATGAAGAAATAGAAACAATTGGGCGTGCTATTGTTGAATTAACCGATAGAGAGTTCAATAATATAAATAAATTAAATTATACCGTATTAGTACTTAATCATGCAATAGTTAGAAAACACATACATCTGCATTCAAAAATTGATATTAGAAAATATATATGAGAGATGAAAAATATTCTTCAGTTTGAAAGTTAAATGTCGGAAGCAGTATGCTAAAAATCTAAATCTGTTTTATTCACTGATTTGATCATCATCCTCACTGTTAAGCTGTGCGCATGCATGACATATAGCATTCTATTGATGAAGATTTATAAAAAGTATTTTACAAATAAAATTTTCAATAAGACTAGTTCATCGTGAAAATGTCACACATCTTAGATTGCTTTTGCTCATAGCAGAATTTTTCGTATCTGCACATAAACATACGAGACTTAGGAATGTTGTATATTTTCACAATGAATAATCCCTATGGATAACTTAATTCATACGAAAAATTTAAACTCAAAATAACCAGGTAAGACTGATCTGAAATGCAGTTTATCATTTGAGAAAGCTCCCTCACTATTGTCAGTTGAATAGTAAGATTGAACAGGAACCTAAACGATCGTCTATTTTTATGCATATATCCACTAGAAGAGCCTATTTTATCGGTGTCTGCTAGAAATATCCACGAGAAACATCAAATAATGATCTAGATTGCTCATTCTCTTATGAGTGAAGGTACTCAAGTATGAATCATCCACTGAGCATATCATTCACACCTATGTAGGACTTGTCCAGCCTAAAGGAACCGAAAAAACATTGGTCCCCATACGCGGTTTTTCTTAAGTTATAGCTATTTTACTGGTTTTTCGAGCTCTAACCAGGTATTAGCTGAAAATCGAATGAAAATATATGCATCGAAAACGTTATCTATAAACTGGACTCATAGCCAACAAATCGTCCAAAACGTTTCAGCTAAAATATCACTTTTTATAGAAAGATGAAAGAATAGAATCTTTTTTTTAGCCTACAATATCTCTAGAGGAGATTGTCCATAACGGTTGAAATTTTTCAAACAGTTTACCGACTGCGGGACCTCTTTATAGCTAAGATTTACAATGCATATTACTTCATTCAATTGTTCAGCTAATACCTGACTAGAGACGAAAAAAACCAGTATAATAGCTATGATTTCAGAAGAATTCTTTCAGTTTCAACGAGTTCTAAACACTAGTGAAGGATACTCTTAATCGGAAATTCATGCTTGGGAACCTTCTCTCGTTAAAGAATAAAAATCAAGTGAGAAGTTGTTCATCAGTAATCAGTTTTTTTAATAATTGTAATACAAATAAACGCCTCAACCGATGTTTAAACCAATCGATTAAGCATGTGTCATTATATTCTAACAGTAAATAGTGACATTTAACAATCTTTTCCAGTTCAAGTTTCACTCTTCCTCGGAATCAATATCTTATCAAAACAGTAAACCTCCATTGATCTTCACATTAAATAGCACCGCACCATGCTAACATGAAGTAAAGTAAACTTTTAAGTCGAGATAAAATATAAATTAATAGAACTAATTCCAAAGCGCCAAACAACTGATATATTTAGTAAAATTTCAAATAAATATGAATATAAATATTTTTTCAGCTTTTATTTGTTTCATCTATTTTTAATCTCTTACAAGCAGAAAAAAATATACAACAACTATTTAATCGTAAAAATATTCTGCAAATGAATCTTAACTATATCTTATATCAATGATTATAAGTTTAACATTAATTCATTATTTATTGAATGAATGTCGGATTCTGATCTTCTCATAAAAGGTGATTTAATTAAATCAAGATGGCGTATTACACATAAAATAGGCGGTGGTGGCTTTGGGCAAATCTATCAAGCATATGATAAATTACGTCGAGACTTAGTTGCTGTTAAAGTTGAATCGAATTCTCAAGCAAGACAAGGTATTCGAATGGAAGTAACTGTTTTACGACGTATACAAAATCGTAAACATGTATGTGAATTATTATCTGGTGGTACATCAACATTATATAATTATATGGTTATAACATTACTTGGCTCAAGTTTAAGTGAATTACGAAAAAATTTATATGAACAATCTTTTACATTATCAACTACACTTCGTATAAGTTTACAAATTTTAGATGCTATTGAATCAATTCATTCCATTGGTTTTCTTCATCGTGATATAAAACCATCAAATTTTGCTGTTGGAAGAAAAAACTTACGCCATATATTTATTCTTGATTTTGGTCTTGCTAGAAAATATACAGATTTTGATCAACATGTTCGACCGGCTCGAATTGAAGCAGGTTTTCGAGGTTTGGCGAATTTATATTAAATACAAAAGAAAAATATGTTTATGTTTTTCTTTCGTCAAGGAACAATTCGATATGCTTCGATCAATGCACATAATAATCGAGAATTAGGACGACATGATGATTTATGGAGTTTTTTTTATATGTTAATTGAATTTCTTATTGGATCTTTACCATGGTCTAAAATAAAAGATAAAGAAAGTGTTGGTCGTATAAAAGTCTGTTTGGTTTATTTATTTATTTATTGAATTATTTCATTTTGTTAGGAAACATATGACTACAATCGTTTTCTAACATATTTACCAAATGAATTCGATAAATTTCTTAAACATATTAAAGAATTACATTATGAAAATAAACCTGATTATGAATTTCTTCGGTCGTTATTTATTTCATCTATTCAACGATTGGGTTATCATGATGATGATCCATATGATTGGGAAAAATCAAATGATTCATTAGTTAAAATAGAGAAACAAAAAATTCCGTCGTTAGATAATGAACGAAAAACCACATCAGAAAATAGCATTGACATTAAACGAAATCAATCTCAATCACCTATACCTAATCCAACTGAACAAAGTATTTTTTTTCTTATTAGTCTGTGTTATTTGTGAAACACAATATAAAAGAAATGTTGAAGTATAGAAGTGAAAATTCGGACTTCCTCCATACACAGTGGCAAATGTAGGAGGAAGACAGAATACTCATGCCTTTCAGACTATCTAGTAGAAGACTCAATAGTCCTCATTTTCCATACAACTAATACTGCCGATTATTCTGGACACAACACCATTCTAATGCATAGTTCCTGAGCTGCTCATCCACACTAACTATCTAAAAGAACAAGTAAATGTCACAACATCCCCAATATACTATCAGACAACTGTTCAGAGACGACTTGCCAAGGATCATTTCATTGCTAATCGTACCAACGCTTGTATACAGTACCTTGCAGATACATATTGAGCTACGTAGCTACTCAGCCATGGCAGATATAATCATGAGAACGTCACAGACCGTATGTCAGAATAATTTTGTTATATGTTCCGTTGTCACTTCAAATTTTAGCACTTTGGCTTGTACTGTCTCTCAGTTATGAGTCGTACACTGTGTCCAAGTCGTACTGTATATAGAGACGTGTTTGAAAAACGATAATGAATAGCCCGTTTTTTAGAGTCTAAAATATTCTCTGAAATTATATAAAGCTTTTTATCTCTATGTTTATTCATCCGTATGACTGTATGACAGACATCCGATTATTTTTGTGTAGAGTGACCTTATTTTTCAATTTTCTTCGTCTGTCTACAAATTAAGAGAAAGCGAAAGTATTCCACTTTTGACCTAGTATTAAAATGTCACCTACAAGTCAAAATCTATAAGCTAGTACTTTTTTCAAATATGAGCTGAGAAACTCTGTCTCAGATTTTGTTCAAGAGTAGTGAAATAATCTTTGAAAAGTCCAAAAGATTTGATTGAACCCTGCTTGTAAATCCATGTTTTCCGTGAACATATTTATTGATATTGCTCTGCTTGGAAGCATTTCAAACGAGCCAAAACCTATAGGTTAAGATCAGAATTTAATTGTAGGTGAAGAAATGTTATGTCGATTTTTGTTCAAGACTAGCGAAAAACTTTTGAAAGATCCGAAAAGTTATTTTTAATGGTGATCGAATAGATTTTTGTTTACTCTATCAGTTTCTTGTTGAAAATACTGAAAATTGTTGCTGTCAGTCGTTTTTTTCGAGCAATCATTCCTCTATAAAATGTTCTATTAAAACTAATCTGTAGCTTTTACAAAAGTGACATCAGTAACAGTTTTTAAGAGCTTCTTTCAAAGTAAAATAATTTTCGATTCTGCAAAAATGAGTATTCAGGCAGCATGAAAATTGAGATGCCTCGTCGAAAGACAAAAAGTCGCTTCAAACAGCTTATTTTTTAGGGAAGCTTCTTAATTATCAATTGATATATAAATAAAGATTCCAACTTTTAGTTTCGAAAAAAAATAGTGAAAATAGAAATATGTACGGAAAAACTTCCCGCCCAAATTAATGTTTTGAACTTTTCAAAAATGATTTCACTACTCTTGAACGAAAATTGAGACAATATTCTAAGTCCATATTGGAAAAGAATCAGAAATTCTCGTTCGAACTCATAGCTTTTGACTCGTCGAAAATACTTTGTTTCAAATGTAAATTGGACTAATATCTTCTCTAAAAGCTTTTCGAATTAAAACGCAAGTCGATCACATGAAGTCGAGATGGACTACTGTAGTTTACAGAACAACATGTTTTTCTATCAAATTTCAGAAAATAGTGAGTCAACATGAGGTGTATCTTATACTATAGAACCTATTTCAGCTTTAACAATTTATTCTACTTGAGATTTCATACGTAGAACTTCGGTGGACTATAACTAGTTGTTTCCACTGAAATAACGTTCTTCACATTGTGCTTATAGTGAAGTAAAACGTAGCTCGGTTAGTATACCGTTAAGTATTGGGAAATTTTTTCTATCTAATATAGGCATAGAACATAATAAAAGCTATGACAGAGAGAATTTTTAGAGCTACTTTTAGTTTTTCATGTCAACCACATCGAAAATTATCAAATTATTCAGATGAATAACGTCTTGTTATAACATATTAACACGTTTCATATTGTATTTCTGCAAGATTAAGGATGGTGAAGAGATGTGTCTCAAAATAGATAGAATAAAACAATATCCCTATTATGACCAACAACAACTACATTGTGTTTCACACATTTATTCCACGGAGACTACACTAACAACTTTTCTTGATTATAGTCAATCAGGATAAACATCGTATTGATGTAAATTCACCAGTAAAATGTCACTTAAATAATCGTCAATTAATTAAATCATCAAGTCGAACAAATCAGCTACGAAAAAAAAATAATAGTAATCATAATCTTCCATTACAACATTCACATTTTATTCTCCATAATGGACAACGAAATTCATATGAATTAGATTGTATAAAATTCGATTCGATTGGCATTGGTGATCAACAACAATCAAATCAAGGAAAACTCTGTTCGCAACTTGAAACTCGATCACCAAATACATTACTACAGCGAAACACTCATTTAAATACAATCGAACGAGACCCACCTGTCGCAAATGGGCTATTAACATATATTTCTCAACAATTTTCTAATGCTGCTGCACCTGGCACACAAAGTTTATTCTCACAATGGACTCCACATCACGGAGAAACATATACTGATGATGATTTATTGAAAGGAAATAGAAGTAATAGTAGTAAAGCTGACGAACGAGCAATAACATTTAGTGGTGAACGAACATCACCAACACATAGTCGATTATATCATGTTAATTCGTCAATCAAAAATAAATCATCTGGACGAAAACCATTTATTATTCTCTCTGAAAATATATCCGATGATGAAAACAATAATAATAATAACAATAATAATAAAAATAATCAAAAATATAATTTTTTAACGAATGATTCATGTTTAATTGAAAAAACCCTTCAAATACCATTTGGTACTTATGTAAAAAAATATTCAAAAAATACGAATTACAATCATTATAATAATCGACGACAACAAATATCATCATCATCATCTGATTTACAACAATTTTCTAGAAATAAATCACACTATTGTTAACATAGATTTATCTTATTCTTGTACTTTATTTCTAGTCATAGAAAGCATTTTAACATATGATGCAAAATTAATGAGGGAAAAGTTGGACCCTATTTCTTTTTCGAGTCGTATATAACTTATTTTTACCACACTTTTATGAATTAAATGTGACAACGGGAAAAAGAAGGCTTCTCAAAATGAGTCCTTACTTTTTAAATAATATAGAATAATCATGCTACATATTAATTCCTATATCTCTTTAGTAAACATGTATTTAAGCAATTATTCTTTTTATCAGCTAATAGAAAACACTCTCCTCTTCTGAACTCTATGTAACTTAATTTTGTTATACATTCATAAACAAAATATGACAAAATAGAAGAAAGAGAAACACTCTGCACAATAAATTTGCAATTTTCTATTTTGATTCACCAATGAATCATGTGAAACAATAATTTGTTATTTTATTAAAAAAAAGACATGCGAAGAACAAGTGACTTCTCACATATTAGACCAATATTTGAAATGTTGACAAACCAAATTTTAGGAAACACGATCTTAAAAGAGTATTGCAGTATATAGGATAGAAATTTGTATCCAGCTACCACGTCCCGCACAGACCGTGGCAGACGCTAACTAGAAACTATCAAAACCCGTATATCAATAATGGCTCATTATAACATAATAATTAGTTTCTTATTTTATTTGTGGAAGATTAACAAAAACGAGGATAAAGAAATCTTTTGCAAGCTAGACTGAATAGAACAATGTCTCTGTGATTAACAACAACGGTTACATCATGTTTCACATTTTTTTTTTGATCAAGGAGTGGTCGTCCAACAAAATTTTGTAAACAAAAATTCAATCAACTGGTGAAATTTGTTAACAATCGTTGTGGTATCAGTCAGCGTGCATTAACTAAGCATTCCAACGTGAACCAATCAACAATCGATTATTATCAAAAAACGTCGAAACGCTCCAAAAGTGAATAATCAAATTGAAGAAACAAAAAAAAGGTCAAAAACCTTCCAAAACGTGTTCACTCAAGAGATATAGGATTTACTACTTTACATCAATATTCTAAATATTATGACAAGTACGAACCATTTTAAGGATGTTTCTTTTTTCTCTTGTAACATTTCATTCATTCATGTGTGATAAAAATAAGTTATATACGATTTGAAGTAGAAGATAAATTCTATCTTCTAGTAAATAAAGTTTTCTTTGAGCACCTTTCTATAGAAAAGAAGAGGAATCTGACATGTGCCCCAATACTTTTGCATCAAAGATTATTATGAATAAAGTGCATCATTTGTTTATTAAGTTCTTTTTTTTTGTCATAGACGCGCAGCACAAAAGAAAAAAGATAATGAATATTAAGAAAAGAATTACATTGAATTATAAAGATCTCTCGCTTGTTATCAAACTAGTGGAGAATATAAGATACATAAGCAAATAAGAAAAAAAAGTACACAATAAGATATTGAAATGTTCGATGAAATCTTCTATTGTTGCTGTGCTTTTTTGTTTGTAAGAGAATTTAGTTTTTGTTCGTTTAATATTCTTCACCTTCGCCTTCACCTTCACCCTGAAAAAGAAAGAAAATATTATAAATATATCAATGAAGTTATTTTGTCTTCTTAAAACATACTTCAACTGAGTCAACACCGACTTCTTCATAATCTTTTTCAAGTGCAGCTAAATCTTCACGAGCTTCTGAAAATTCACCTTCTTCCATACCTTCACCGACATACCAGTGAACAAAAGCACGTTTAGCATACATTAAATCGAATTTATGATCAAGACGAGCCCAAGCCTCTGTAAAAAAAAAAACATTGTTTCTTAAATACAATTTTTTACTTTTTCATAAAAACCCTACCGGCAATAGCAGTTGTATTTGATAACATACAAACAGCACGTTGAACTTTAGCTAAATCACCACCTGGTACAACTGTTGGTGGTTGATAGTTAATACCAACTTTAAATCCAGTTGGACACCAGTCAACAAATTGAATTGTGCGTTTTGTTTTAATTGTAGCAATAGCTGCATTAACATCTTTTGGTACAACATCACCACGATATAATAAACAGCAAGCCATATATTTACCTATAGAATTATTCAATAACGTTTAAATAACAAATATTTTCTTTCGTATTTTAAAATATTACCATGACGTGGATCGCATTTAACCATTTGATTGGCTGGTTCAAAAACAGCATTGGTAATTTCAGCTACTGTTAATTGTTCATGATAGGCTTTTTCAGCTATAATAGAAACAAAATATAGTTTTCTTTTTCCTATCAATTGTTAATTTTTTTTTCTTACCGCTAATAATTGGTGCATATGTAGCAAGAGGAAAGTGAATACGTGGATATGGTACTAAGTTAGTTTGAAATTCAGTAAGATCAACATTAAGTGCACCATCGAATCGAAGTGAAGCTGTAATTGAACTAACAATTTGAGCAATAAGTCGATTTAAATTTGTATATGTTGGTCGTTCAATATCCAAATTACGACGGCAAATATCATAGATGGCCTCTAATAAATTAAAATAAAATCTGAAATTTTCTTCAATCTTAACAACTCAATACAAACCATTATCAACCATAAAAGCACAATCCGAATGTTCAAGTGTTGTATGTGTTGTAAGAATTGAATTATATGGTTCAACGACAGCAGTTGAAATTTGTGGTGCTGGATAAACAGCAAATTCAAGTTTTGATTTTTTACCATAATCAACGCTAAGTCGTTCCATTAATAATGATGTAAAACCTGATCCGGTACCACCTGAAAGAAAAACAAGAACGATTACATATGAAATAAATTTTATATGGTAATTCAAAATTTACCTCCAAAACTGTGGAAAATAAGAAAACCTTGAAGACCAGTACATTGATCAGCTAATTTACGAATACGATCAAGTACAAGATCAACAATTTCTTTGCCGATGGTATAATGACCACGAGCATAATTGTTAGCTATAAAATAAATCTTTCTTTATACAAATAATATTTTTATAATTAATTCTTACCAGCATCTTCTTTTCCGGTAATAAGTTGTTCAGGATGGAAAAGTTGTCGATATGTACCAGTACGTACTTCATCTATAGTAAGAGTTTAATAGAAATATGGTTTTGGTTTTTTTTTTTTGATTATTTATCTTTATTTACCGATGACAGTTGGTTCTAAATCAACGAAAACGGCACGTGGTACATGTTTTCCAGCACCAGTTTCACTAAAGAAGGTATTGAATGAATCATCACCACCTCCAATGGTTTTATCTGATGGCATTTGACCATCAGGTTGAATACCATGTTCTAAACAATAAAGTTCCCAACAAGCATTACCAATTTGAACACCGGCTTGGCCAACATGGATTGAAATACATTCACGCATCTAGAAAACAACAAAAAATATTTTGTTTTTTTTTCTTGGATTTTTTCATTATTTTTTAACAAATATTACTTTGTGTTTTTTCCGAGTAGTTAATGTTCAAAGTGTGTGTGTATGGATATATACTATCGACGACGAACGACGACGAGCGAATTTATATGTCTACAGAAAAGAATGAGAGGCAAGTTTGGACTGAGTTTCTCCTTTTAAATAGCAAGCGAGAAAAAAAAAGAGAAAACGAGAGAAAAGATGAAGTGGATGTAAATGGAAAGAGTGTGTTGTGTGCGTTGTTAGAGGACGTCGGCAACGGCGACTGAAACGAAAAAAAAAGAAACGAGAGACTAAGCGCGCACATATCGCATCACCATCACAGCAGCAGGAAAAGTCGCAGACGGACGGACGTGGCTGATGTGTGTGTGAGAGAGAGAGAGAGCGAAGAAGAAGAATAGAAAAAAAAACGCATAGAAAGTAACCGAGGAGACAACCGATGTGGCCGGCAACACAATACATTATAGATGTTTGTTTGGTTGCTGCGCTCACGATGGCAACAAACCGACAGACATATTGATTGTCTTTCTCTTCTTCTCTCTCTCTAGCGATTTCTTTTTCTTCTCATCGTTAACGATCTGGCCAGTAAACCCATACATATGTGAAACATTGAATCATGACAAACAGAAATTTGTTCTCGAAATAACAAGATTATTACAATTAAAAAATACAACTTGTAGATAACATATCGTTTGATTGAATGATAAACAAAAAAAAAAGAATTATTTCTTACAAATGAACACTTTTATGCTATATCATATAGTAAAGCAAATTATGCAATCTGTTATAAATAGAATGAATAGAAAAGAGAATTTTATATAATATATATATTACTAAGATTTGAACATTGTACTTTTGCAAAATTTATTGTTTCAAAAAATAAAAAGCAGATATATTCTTAAACAATGAAGTATTCCTTGAGCGGATGTTCTAATATGTTTCATCGTCTATTATTAATAGTGTCCGAAGATGAAAGGTTTTTTGATCTTGAAGAACCCCAACTTTAATGTTTCCATATTTTTATTTGTTAAACGAATGTCAACAATGTTCTGTTTTCAAACATTGAAGCAATATTTAAAAGATTCGAAAAATAGTCACTTCTTTTCTTCTTGACAACATATTGGATATGTAAGAAATTTTCATACACGTATATCATTCATTTTGATTGTTAACTTTTTATGTCTTTTCCAGAAACATTTACTAAAATTATTTTTAATCCAATCTGCATCAACATGTAAGTTAATGCTTGTTAGTATCAAACATTACAATGACAAATCAAGCACTTAAAATAATATGTGAAGTTAAAATTACAAATAGACTTTTGATAAAACCATTGTATAAAAGAAATATATATATAATTAAATTAATACAAAAAAATTCACTGGGACAACAAATTCCTTCGAACTATGTATAAAAATATAGTTAAAACAAATAATACAATAAAAAATACTGAATGTGAAAGATTTCTATTTTTTCCTGCTGGAATTAAAGCATTGCTTGATTATATGCAATAGTATTATTAGTTTGAGATTCATCATTTTCTGCTACTCTTTGTCGCATAATATTCATCGAAAGAGCACCAACAGCTGAACCACTAAGTGCAACTAATGCACCAACTTTTGTACCCATCATAAATCCAACAGGTCCACCAATACTAGCACCAAGTAAAGCACCTGATGCTAAAGTCACATATCGATTATGAATAGCTTTTTGAAGAAATGAAGATGCATTACGAATACGATATTGTGCCATATTCTTAAGATGTTCGGTTGTTGATAATTTTTGTTGTTGTTGTTTAACAAGTATGGCAACTTCATCAATAGCTTCACGCAAGTAAGCTAGATCTTGTTCAAGTAAATCATATGAATCATTAAGACGATTTGTTGTTATGTGTCGTTGACGAAGTTCATTGGTTGTTGAATTATCTTTAATATCATTCTTATCGATTTCATTAATTAATGAATTATTTTCTTCAGGAGAAGAAACTATAACTTCTTCACGAAGTCTATGAAATTCGGTCATTTCACGATCGATTTCATTGCGAAGAAGATGAATTTGATGATCGAGTTTTGAACGTTCGTCTTCATTTAATTGTGAATTTAATTGTTCAATACTGAGAATATTTTCTGATAAATTATGAACAATCGTATCGATTTCGTCTAAACAAATAGAAAGAATTAAAATGATAAAGTTTATGTAGTTTTATATATGTGCCATTGCAGACAAAATAGGACACACCGATCTTTCAATTGACTTTGATTGTTAACGAGGAATATTTTCTGAATAAGTTCTTTTACAACAGACATATGTAAAAATGTTGACTAAGTATTAATTTAAATGTAATTACCAACGATCTCTCTAACCATAGGAGATAAATTTCGAAAACTTCATGATAGATTTCACAGCATGTATTGCATCTATGGTGAAAATTTTAAGCAAGATCAAACTCCAAAAAACTTCCTCATAAAACCCTATTATTGAGATATTTTGAAGAAGGATTTGTCCTGTTTGGAATTTGTTTGAAATCTCTCATTCAGTTATAAGAGCATTCTTTCATACGCCGCTACGTTACTAATGAAAAGTAGACCAATTTTTTTTAAACCTGAGCATACTTAGAAAAAGCTTTGAATAGAGGCTTTATAGCTACAGAAGTTGTGCACAGAATGTATTACTTAGTTTCGGAATTTCTTAAAACTAAAGTGCATGAAGTCAAAGACGATGTTCTTTGTTGTATCATACTGGTAAAACTCGATTTTTATTGATAACTCTCCTAAACAAAAGTTTCTTCTGCTGGTTTTTTTCAAGGTAACTAGAATAACGTAACATATATATTTAAGATATAAGAAAAAAGTAGTTCTAACCTATTTCATTATCTCGGCATACATATGTTTTAATCTTGCCACGGATCATCACTAACGACTGACTTTATTCATATAACACATGTTTCTGCCTAAGTTTCTCATTTGTCATTCAGTAGTAGCAACTATCCAGAAGTTAGAAATTCAACAACAAGTAAGATAGAATTCAAAACACTCTACAATCAGACGACATGAGATAAGGTCACACTTAAGTCCATCGACAAGGTTTCAGTGAGTAGCACCTACTATTCCGATGTGGGTGCTTAAGACACTGAATCCTTATCGTTTTCCGTGAACTTTCATTCTCTTAGCGGTGTACACATTCCTAATTGAAAGAATCTCTTACTTGGTATAAATAATTGTGACATTAGTTTATATTGTGAATATTATTCTTTTACATTTACAGATGTGTTTAACTTTTTCTCATTGTATTAGACTTTCATATATATGAGTTGTACCCCTGCTATCAAGATAAAGAAAGATAAATAATAAAGGTAAGACTGAATAGTTTCTTGGATTTTCTTTTCACTCTCTACATAATCGAGTTAATAATGTCGAATAAAGAATGCAGAAAAATTTCATGTTTGACTTACTCAATTTTTGAATATATAACTCTTCTTGGTTTAACCTTTTAATATCATATAATTGATTTTTAAATAGTGATAAACGATTTAAGTAAAATTGTGAATGATCAAGAAATTTTTCTATTTTATCTGCAAAATCTTTTTGATAAATATGATCAATGTCTTTTTCATCATCGCACAGCATTTAGATCTAAAATAAAGAAAGATATAAATATATATTTTATTGCCGCTTTTTAATAATTATTTCATTTTTTTTTTATAGAATTTTTAATAAGTTTACGTTCTTCTTACAAGAATTCGTTATCTAGATGATTTTGAGTTTCTTTTTATATCACTATTTTATGGTATTAATTTTTATTCTATTCTTTTGAATCAAGCAGATTATATATAAAGTGTGCGTATATAAATAATAATCTAAACAGATGTATTCTATCCGAAAAGATTCAAAAACTCTTCTATATTTTATCTTATTGTATTTCCTATTAAATAAATCTATTAATCAATAGGTATTGCTAGTTATTTGTTATCTATTATAATACATTATGCTAAGAAATATATTTCTTCATATACAATGTATAGTAAAACTCTATTTTAAAAATTTCAATTTCATATAGTTTTATTTCATTCAAAATCAACATCTTATCCTCATGCATTTCAAATGACAATGAGGTTTGAATATGACAAGCCAAAATGTTGACATTTTTTTTTTAAATCAAAAAACGAAGAAAAACAAAAGATTTTAATATTCTTTCATTGATTTAACTGTTTTAAGACGTTCAAGTAATGTTGGATGTGAATAATGATATGTAGCATAGAGTTTGTCTGAAAATGGATATGTCATATTATCCAATTCAAGTTTTTTTAATGCACGACATAATTGATCACCATGACCAAGTTTAACAGCAAAATGGTCAGCTTGAAATTCAAAACGACGTGATAATGCCGTTAAAGCAAATGAAAAAACCTTTTAATGAAAAATAAAGAACAAAAATGTTTTTAATTAAGAAAAAAAATATTTCGTTTGCTACTTTTTCTTACTTCAAAATACGGTGATAAAACATATTGAAAAATGATTAATAAACCTATTAGAATTGGATGAGTTGCTGGAAAATCAAATGCTTCATAAAGAACAGTACGTTTGAATAGAGCAGCAAATATAGAAAATACCACGAATAGATTGATCTAGAAAGGAGAGAAAAACAAAAGTCAAGTTTACACAGATGAAATTTTATCCATATGGTCTCTGATTTAATAAAGAGAATATGTAAACAATAGTATCGTTCAAGGCATATACAAAGTTTCATTCGATAATTAATCATTTTCTTTCTCATGAGTAATTCTAAAAGTTTTGAATCAATATTAGGATACAAAGACGAATTCAAATCGACCATTGAACGAAGAATGTGAAAGAAAAGTTTTGTAAAGCTTCTATCTGTTGATGAACTAATTTTGTTTTTGTTGAGCTTTTACCGTTGATCATTTCGACTGAAAAAACTCAAATTACTTTAGCATTTCAGAACAATTTCACGTTTTTTCTAATATTTTGAGTCTAGCACTGATATTTATTGATGAAAATCAAAAATTCTTTTTATTGAAACAATCAGTGAGAAAAGTTCTGAAAAATCGAATATAACAAAAGGTTTTCGAGACCGTCTGCATCTTTGTAGTTACCTACCTGTGCAAGTACTCCATCAAAAATTAATTATAGTCGCATGAATTTCTCGACAATTTTCTGTATCACAACATCCGAGAAAGTCTTATGAAGCCACATACATTAGAAAAAAATTAGCTATTGCAAATAAATTATTTAAAAAACTGAGAAAATTTAGAAACATGACAATTCAAATGTTATTCCAAAAGTTTAAAATCTATTGTTTATCTTTACCAGAAGGTCTTAATCTTTCTCTTTTAATTGTATAATAATAATAATGGTTTTAAACGATTTTACTAAACTTTTTGATCATGAATAAAAACTTGGAACTAAAGTCTATCGGATTGGTCTCGGACTGAGTTCGAAAACTTTGGAGCTGACGTGTTCTATTCCTCTAAGGAATGTATAGAAGGCGCTAGTCATCGAATACAAGAAACCGAAAAAAAAGTATCTCATATCTTTGGGACGACTATCAGATTCCGACTAGAAATTTCATTGAAAGTATCAAAGGACAATTCAACCAGTTCCGAAGATGAAGACCTGACGGCTTCTACTTGAAACTCTTTTCTAAGATTAAGGAAAAAAAAAGTTAACTCTTTCAGTCAAAACACAGTGAAAATATTCTATTCCTTTTTTTGGTGCTTATTCCTGAGATGCTCGGCATAGTCAAAAGGAAAAATAAAATTCTTAATGAAGATAAATTATACGTACAAATGAAATAGATAGATTGATAAGATTATGACTGAGTGACCAATGTCCAAATTCATGACATAGTACAGCAAGAACTTCATCTGATTCACAACCTTTATCAGTTTTTTTCTTTGTTGTTTGTTGATCATCATTAACTTTATCATTTGTATCATCATTAATTTTACGATGAGTTAATGTATTTTCTACTTCATTTTCATTTTGTTCTGTTTTATTTGATTGATTTTCTTTATCAGCAAGATTATCTTTATTCTCCTTATGAAGACTATAGCCTTTGATAAGGGTATCGTAAAGAACAATTCGTTTTGCTTTGAAAAATCCATAAAAATAAGCATTTGAATGAGCTGATCGAGCCGAGCCTAAAAATTTTAGAAGTAAGAATAGGTTTTTGTTTTTAATTTATATACATTGTACAACAACAGAATAAATATTAAGATTTTACATTACACTAAGAGGAATGATAATACAGTTTGCTGATAATTGAATCAAAATTCGTTTGAATTGTTGTGTTTCATTTCATTGAAATAAATATGAAAATTAACTCTTCTGACAAAAATGATGAGAATATTCTCTCCATCGATCTCAAATAAGATCATTAAAAAAATTAAGAAAAATAATTTCATAAATAAAGCAATCTCGTTTCAAATGATTTCTTGCAATAAAACTTTCGAACAGTTAGCTATATCTTCAAATTTCTGAAATTACTAAAACATGGAAAGGTAATTTTCAGGAAGTTTTTTAGTTATTGATTTATAAAAAAAGAAGTTCCAAAGGAACTATAAATAAATGTGAATTATAAGATTAAAGAAATATACAAGCTCATCCTCAAAACTATCAGACTTGTCGCCAATTTCCTATTCATTTCTGAAAACTCATGTAATCAGAGAGTAGAGCCTTCAATACTTTCAACCAACTAGTATGATATATTGCATATAAAAATTTCAGTAATTTTCGAAAACAAAAATTAAATACTGAAATTTACTAGAAAACATCGAAATGACCTTGCCGGACTTGGTAACCTATCTTGAACCTGGATACTATACATATAATTATTGTAGAGCTATTCACAGTCCATCTAATGGTACATAAGAAATCAAGTTTTATGAAAATTTTGATGTGCTGATGATTCATATACAGATTATAACCCTTGAGAAATAAGTATATGGTACTCATAAACATTACAGTCTCCAATATGAACTTATACAAATTTTATTTTTAAATCCAATTCGATACAGTTATGAATGTTAAATAATCCATTTTCAAAGGTGTAGATCATTGCTTGACTATATGATATTTCAAAAGCTTCAACTCTATACCACAGAATAAGTGAATATCAATGTGGAAATTTCTCAATAGTTGCACACTAACGAGTTGTCTACGTTTCACACGTAACATCTTCCGAAATAACAGAAGATAATTATCAATTTTCAAAATTATCACTTTCAACAGTCTATTTTTCTACATGAAAGGATCGGCATATTAACAATACTTAAGGATCCAATTAAAAATTTTTGTACACCGATAATTAACGTAGTATCTAGGATGAACCGATATAAATAACTTCTTTATTGTTTGACCTCCAAACCACTGGAGTAGCTGTGACAATATGAAAAAATTTATGTTTGAAATAAACACGAGATATGATTTCATTCTTCTAGAATTTCATGCATAAATCAAACTGGAATACTTGGAATAAATATTTGAAAAAGAAATAAAAAATAATAGCAGATCTCTTTTCTACAATCCTATACTCGTGCTTCTCTTCAGAAATCTGGTGGTCGAAAAAGTTTTTTGCGTTTATAAAGAGGTTATTTATATCAGTTCATCAGCAACATTATGGCAATTAGTAGTAAATGAAAATCTTTAATACAATCGTAACTATTGTCAATATATCGACTGACAATGAATTATTGCTTTTTCAAAAGATGCTATATGCGAAACACATAGAGCCCGAGAATGTACAGTTTTTGAGAAAGTTTTGACTTGGTAGACCATTTGTAAGCATGAACAAAGCGACAATGAAAATTCTTAATTATATAAATCCAAGTGCCCGATAACTGTATGAGAATGAATTTAAAAACCAAATTTGTATAAGTTCATCTGAGGGATCACAGTGTTTATGAGTAGTACCACATATCTATTTCTCAAAGATTATAACTAGTATATGAAACTTCAGTACACAAAAGTTTTCATAACAACTTGATTTATTATATATTGTTCGACGCATCGTAAATTATTCTATAAAATTACATATATGGTAATCTGGTTCAAGATAAGTCATCTAATCCGACAAAATCCTGTCTCGATAATTCCTGAAATTTGTTTTAAAATTTTCTTCGAATTTCTTCTTAATCCTTGAATAATTACTGAGATTAGCTAGAATTTTACTTTGTTATGTGTTGATACTGGCAAAAATTTTTCTTTTCTGAAACTCTAAACATATCTCTTCAAAACTAACCTTCGACAACATAAATTTTTGCAAGTGGAAATTTAATTTGTTCAGCAAGTCGTTCAATACTAGAACGTAATTCTCCTTCACGTAATGGATCATAACGATCAAATAATGGTGCAATATAATTTGGATAAATGAATGCAATAATCTACATAATAGAGACAAAAAAAAAAAGAATGAATTTCTTTTATTATTATTCAAATATAATTACCAATGACATAATTGTAATAAATAGCCAAGCATAAACAAAAAAATAATCTCCACCTATTTGAATTATTTTAATTAAAAGAGAAAAAATTGGTAACATTAATACAAATGTAACAAGCAATTTTTTTATAGTATCTTTAATAAAAAAACCAATTGTCTAAATAAATATGAATATTTTTATTAAATATGATTTTCTTTTTATGTCAATAAAATGAAATTTACTTGTTTATTAAATCCATGTTTTTCTTCAAGAACAAAATGATAATAATATGACCATGGAATACCTGTTATAGTGGAATAAATCATAATTATACTAAGAAAAACTATTGATTGTAAGATTTCATGATTATTATAATCATATTTTGATAATATATTTCCTGATGTTGACCATAACCATGGTAAAATACCAATTAATAATAAAATCTATTATAAATATTAAAATAAAAACAATCGATAAATATTGAAATTATTTTACTGTTGTTTCAATTTCATTAAATAATGAATGAATTTCATTATAACGCATTTTATCAATAGCATATGAACGAGCTTTATTCAATTCTTCACTTGTCATTACATCGGCTAATTCATTTGGAACAGTTTGATGGCGTTTATAATTACAATACTATTTAAATTAGAAAAACAAAATAAAAAAAATAAATTTTACTTTCGAAAATATTTCAATATACTTGTCGATATGATAGATAATGTTCCCAAATGGAAACAATCCATGTAAAAGATAATAATCCATAGAATAAAATTTTTGGTTCGATTTTATCGAGAAATGCAAAATATGCTTCAAGTGTTGATATCAAAAAGACCATTGTTACACAAAATCAATCTTCTAGGATAAACATAAAACAAATGAAAGCAACCAAGCTTGTGTATCTGTGAATGTCTGTCAAGCAATGAGATGATTCAATTCTTGAATATGATTCGTCTATTTTATAAACATTTAATTAGTCATATGTTTGTCTTTCGCTAGTTCTTGTCTATGCTAGAATATTTCATTTAACATTGAATTAAGCAATCTGATTGGTGTTGCTAGATGAAAACATCAATCATATTACCTAATTTAGCATCAGTAGTATGTTTTTCTAGTGCAGACAAGAGGTTAGATAAATTTATTTTATTGATCTATGAATTGAGGAGGATGGCTTGTTCTATTATTTCGAAAATGAATCTATTGATGCACTTGTTCAGATCCTTTTATAACTTGATTATTTAAAAAGATAATCTCACATAAAAATTACGCTTAGTTTACAATGTCGTTAAAGCATATTTTCATCGTGACCATGTCTATTTTTTCTATTGTATGAGTGCCATTATCTAGCGCCATCTTTATAACAAAATAACCAAATTCGAAACCTACAGCAAAAACAGTCGATCTGGCTAATACAGTTGGGTTAAGCGTACTCGCTTGCAAATTCAAGACATCGTGATCTCGAGTCACGTCCGAGAATTTTTAAGAGTTAACAAATTTTCATGCATTTTGATCGTATAATATTTTATCTTTGCCATATTCAGATCGATGAAAATGCATATCGTTTATGGCACATTTTCCTTCAGTAAACGATGCTAAAGCGGCAACTTTAAGGTAGTAAACAGACCAATTTTCGCCGTATACTGCCGTATATATAGTGTAATCTTACTATGACACGGCTGTATTTCTACATCCAGTATTAGGATGGTATACGGCCCGTTTACATGTAGTTTTTTTTAACCGTAAACAGCCGTATATGGAACGTATTTTTCGACCTTGGTAGATAATTTACACAGAGTGTCATCTATTAGTTTCTCTAAAAATGACTTGCATACTATTTAGCTGAAATATTATTCAAATTACACTGTTTCTGAATGTATTTAAATCTTGATATAAAAGCCCAGTCATAAAAAAAACTTATCTCACAGTGCATTTTGAAATCATTAATAAAAGATAAGCGTATTCGATGCATCAGTCACTAGATCATATGTTTTACTCTCTTCAATTTATCCTATTTGTCTTGATACTTGATATTTTCTTAATCGCAAGGATTTATAAAAACAAATACATTAAAATTTAATAGTTGCTATGATGACAATACTTATCAGAAAATGGAAAGACGTTTTTTACAATCTATTGATATTGCATTTTCATTTGAGGCTTTCTACTTTTTAATATTTATCTTCACCAAAACTAATTTTTGTTTTTTTTTTCTAACGTTTTACAATATTCTTTTCTGATTTCTAAATTAATCAATAAATATTTTATTTCATAATAATAATAAAAAATACAAAACATATAACAGTCATATAAATAACAAAAAGAAAAACACACAGTGTAATCTCAAGAAGAACTTATATATAAATTGATTAAATCGTCGTTTCCGATATGCGTCAGGTATCTGAGAAGCCAGCACCTGCACTTTGATATCGAGCAGATTGCAAAACTAGTCAGATTCGAGACAACACATCGGTATATTAGTATATAATTTCTAAAGTAAAGAAAAGACCTATTTTATCATTGATACTTACTTGTCTCATTTCCTTTAATTTTATCCATAAGAGTGTTAACGTCATAGAATCGTGCTAATAGCAAGCATAATCATAGTTAATAAGCAGAGTGCTAGCACAAGCAAATTATTTTTTGTCTTTGTACATAAGCTTACGTTACTGTTACGTGTCAGTCAACTGATAGTCCATACTAGTTCGATTAGCTTCGACTGGCGCCAAAGCGACGATATAACGAAGGACGCGACTGCTCATCAGCTGCTTTTTTTATTATTTAGTATGATGGATGGCGATGTCCTTTATCAATATATGTGCGTTCTCGTATGCCATCTCATCAACCTTCTAAAATCGTCTACCTTCACCAAGAGTCGAGATAAAAACGACGATGTTGTCGTGTCGTTACCGATAGAGCAGAGAGAATAATAATAATAAAAAAAAAAATAAGAGAGAGAAGGGAAGCGAATAGAAAGAAACGAAGGAGTACTGTGCGTCGACCAAAGCAAAAAAAAACGAGAATCGACATTGATGATTCTAGTAGAGAATGAAAAGAAGGTCTATATTATTGACGATGACGACGAAAAACGAATTTGATGTGATGATCATGCAATGAAAAAATCCGAACGATACACAAGGCCGCTGGAGGCACATGCGTCAGCTGCAATTTTATCTTAGTTTCTCTTATATTCGCTTTTTCTCCCTCTCTCTCTTATCGGTCTACCATCACTACCAGGTAAATGAAGGTTGATGATAGATGAAAAGGAGAAAAAAAACCTACAAAAGAACGAATATAATCACCCTCTAATATTTCGTCAAGTATACGATAATAAAAACTAATGTAATCGAGATGAGTGAACCATATACATATTTATACATATATATATATATATGTATTTTGATTGATTTTTCGATCAATAAATGAATCAATGGTATGGCGTAACAGACAAAAATTAACCTTTATATTGGCGTAGAGTTAAGACATGCTGCTTGTTGAACTGATGATGATAACCTTTTTTTTCTTTGCCATCATACCAAAAGCATGTATAATATAATAAAAATAATTATGAAGATCTTCGTGTTTTGAATGAATACAATCACATACAAATAATTTAAATCTTATTCCATGTGTATTCTTTTTCTTTTGAAAAAAGATGCTTCTCGAGCATGGTAGTTGATAGTACTATAGATAAAAAAAAGTACGGCAGTTATCGAATAGGCTAGTCTTTTTTCTTATTTGTTCGTACGTTTGCATATATATGTACTATACTTTTTCTCGTCGTCGTCGTTGAGTGGGCGTCCAGTAACAAAAACGAGCTGATGCTGCTGTTACAACCACACATACTCATACATGGTTGTTGTAACGCAAATAGTAAAAAAAAAAAGAAAATAGAAACAAGGAAAAAAGGAAGAAGAGAAAGACAGAACGAAAGAAAAGGAATACAGCAACTTACTCAACAAGAGAGCCGTGCGCTCGCGTAGTCAACAGACATTGCCCTACAAACGAGAATGAATGGGCCACTGCCACTACATAATAACAACGACGACGTGCACAAGATCGAGAGAAGGAGGAGAAATACATTCAGGCCCTTTCGTTCCGCGGACAGAACAAAAGATGCTTGACGATGCTAAGAGAGAAAAATGGTCTTTCTCTCTTTCCTTGATGTTGTCGTTACTGCATCTTATTCAAGCGCGAACTGACTGCTTTCTCTTACATTGTGATTGCACCATCGAGCGCTATAGCACTGTTGTTGCCTATTCCGCTTACAATCATCAACTACGAAGACTGACGCGAGTGCGCATTGCGTTTCGTCTATATGTGATTAGATTAAAAAACACGCACACCGATAATAAAGACAGAAGGCGACGCAAGACGAAGCCATCTATTTTGGTTAAGAGACGCAAACGCACGAGCGATTTCGTTGTTTTTATTTTTATTAGGCTTATCATCGCTTCTCTTTATATTCGCGTACAAATAATAAATCTATTTCTAAACTAAGATAACATATTTTCATACAGATCTGCATACCATTCTTCTCATATTGTTCCATAGATCTACCTATTTACCAAACAAATCCATAGATATTACCAATGTTTTTTTTAACCATTATGCTGTCTTTTGATATACTTGTATTAAAAGGCAAATTGTCAATGACTTTTCTAAAAAAAGTCAATGGGTTTGACGTATAAATATGTATCATGAGCTTTAGAAGAACTATAGAAGCAATTGAAAGGCAGATACATGATGAATGCATAGAACCATTATTGGAAAGAAAACGACTAAAAAAAAAGAATTGATAGAAAAAAAACTAGAAGGACCGAACCAATGACGCTGGAAAAGAACAAGAATAAAGAACAGAAGTCTGTTGAGGAAAAGCAGAAGAAGGAAAAGCCCATAAAGCAATATCGTACCTTCTCTCTGTTATTCTTGACATAAGACCTTGGGAGAAAAAAGTATTCTCTTAGAGAAAAAACAAGAAACTATGAATTTAGATAAATTAATGGGTTGATTACCACATTCGGATGATTTAAGTACATAGAAATATTAGACCAAGTGTAACGCATCCATCCGTTCATGACGTACATATCACGCATATTCTCATTTACAACAAAAGAAAAAAGAAAAAACGGTATAACAGCTGTCTTCTGTTACGTAAAAAGAAATGCTTTTTAGTTTTTTTTTTCTGTAGCTTCCATCAAAAATTGTTCAATAGCAGTTCTGTTTAACACATTATAGTGAGACAAGAAAAAGTTTAAGAAAAAAAAATGCAATCTTTGAGAGTAGAAGTACTCACTTTTAAGTTAAATTAGAAAAATTTTCAAATATCGTTCATAAAAAATTGAGCATCATTCATCTAGAGATAATTTTCTCTCAATGAAATATTTTCTTTAAATTAAAAAGAGAAAAATAAACTAAACTTTAAAAATGTCCTATATCTTTTTTAATAAAAAAAAGTCTATTCAAAAAAATGATGTCTACAAATCTATAAGGACATTTTTCATTGTTGGGTATATTGCGTATTATCATTGATGAAGATGAATGGACCATTGAAATGGAAAAGGAAAAGAGAGAACAAAAAAAAGAGAGAAAAGAATATACGTTGTATCTTACATATACAGTTATGATAGATACACGCTGACATTAGGACGATTGGCAAACGAGCTCCAGGGACAACTATCATTTACTACATCGAGTTTTTTTTTAACGTATATCAATGATATAGAAAAGGCAGCTGCATATATATTTATACATATTATAGTTGTATCGTCAATTCTCCTCAGAGTCGGTAAATGAGAAAAAAAAGAAGCCTAAAAAATATAAGATACTCTAGATATTATTGTCATCATCAACAAACAGGAAAAAAGCTTAGAATATCAACCATAAGAAAAACTCGTTAACAGAATCACAACTCTGACAACAAATTTAAGAAATCATCAGTCTATTGATAATGCATCTCAAGATTATATATTGTATATCTATAGATTTTGTTACGGTTGACATATAGTTAACGAGAAGAACTATCACAAGCAAATAAGTATCATTACATAGATAATTGGTTACTAAAAACAGAATTCGAACATTCTAGAAAAATATTAGCGATAATCAATTATATATATTCAATAGGAGAAAAGTGAACAATAATATTAGCAATGAAAGAAGAGAACACCTATTTGTCATTAGTATAAAGAATTTCATTAGATGTAGAAAAAAATATTTAAAGAAATTATTAATAACAATAGTGATGGGTACCAACATATATGTTGATCGTTAATCAAATGATTTGTTTTATTTTTTTTAAATCATGCGTTATTAGCTCTCATCTAATGACTGATGAATAGATAAGAATACATAAATCATTCTAGATTAATTAATGTTATTTCAATGTTTATTGATAACAAGCTAGGAGTACTAGTTAAAAATAGGATTTGTTTATGTTTCTTAATCATTAAAGGTGTTTTCTTAAAAAATCTATCACATATTTGGAACTCGTCGGATCTACGAAGATATATAATGCAAAAATTCATATAATTCTTGGAGTTTCTAATAGTAATAACTCGATATGGGCAAGATCGTCTGGGTACTAATTTTTACTGAATTCAGGACCACAACTTTTTCAATGAGAGTGATATCTTTTATGACTGTGTAAAACTTGCGTTAAATGTCATATTCTTACAACTCATATATTCTAAATATTTTATGAGAAAACGATTGAGTAACAGTCATTTCAATAATTGTTGTTACAAGTTTAAGAGTAAAATTAATTCTTTTTTTCGTAAACACCACTGTTGTCGACCACATGATAGTGCAGCATAGAGGAAATACTGTTGAATTAAAGAGAAAAGTAATGAGTCTTCAAGAGAGAGAATATTAGAAGTCATGCTGGTTGTGCAAGATGTCTAGAGCTCATTGACACTGCTGGAACGTGACAAGAAACGCTCTGCGTTGCGACTTGTTTAACTCTCCACTGAATGTTCAATTTTTTCTGTCTAATATACTACTTTGCAAGCCGAATCGAAGTCTCTGGAATTGTTCCTTTCAAATTGAATGTCGAAAAAAACTATAGTAACTATTTTGAAACGACGGAAATCTAGGGTCTTGAAAAAAACATTTGTTTATCAACGAAACCCCGAGGCAGAGGGCCATGCCATGCAACAAAAATATAACAGACATTACATGAATCCCAAGTCAACGGAATCCTTATTTATTTAATGAGATGCTTCGAACAAGTTATTATTACACATGTATATGGACACACTTCATATCCTCTATTCTTTTCATGGTGCATCTACTATGTCGTTAGAAATTTTCATTCCCTTTTACATATATATATATCCCACTTTTTTCGATGATGGGACTAAGTGGAGGAAGAGAGGTAGAGAAGTTTTACAGTTACGTATAACTGAAAACCATATATATATACATACTGGTAAATAGTTCTTAAGTCTCTCTAGCTCCGTCATCCAAAAAGGGAGTTTATACTTATAGACATGAATGAATAATTCTTAAGTCACCTAAACACTCATTTCTATTCAAAATTGAGTATCCTTTTGGGTCTAAATTCAGACTCAAGTCCAACAGCCCATTGTATGGCGTCGCCAGATACTGTTAAGTACTAATGCAGTTTCAATATTATGAAAAGATACCCCACCGTCAATAATAGTTCAAGTTAAAAAAGACTCTGGTGCAACTCCTATTTTCTCTTGAAATAACTGACTCTTACTGGAAAATATCGCTTTCATAAATACTGATGATAGTATACTTTATGCAAATTGTATACCCTCACCATATTTGTAACGGTCGAATCAGTAGAAAAAATAGTATCCTGACGAAAGTTATTGTACAATTAAATAATGAACCAATTTATCGTTGTAATCACATATAATGCATGAGGATTTTCTCATCATTTTCAGTTAGGACTGATGTTGATGGGAAACTCGTGTCCATTATTTGCAATGTGAGGATAGTGTGATAAATGAAATGGTTGAAGAAATTCTACAAGAATTTTCTTTCATAGCGTTGAATTGTTTTTGTTTAACTATTAGAATTTAATAATGGAGTAAATTAAAAAAATATCTTTTCAGAAGTTTTTTTTCCTCAAGTGTCATGGAATACAAAGACGCAAATTAGAAAATAATGCCATTTAGCAGGAAAAATCTTGTAAAGTCTTTACTATTCTTTTTAGATTTTTTTCGAAATAAACTCGTAATGAATATAAGAAAAGTTCGAAAATTACCCATAATTGAATAATTTCAATTCTAAAAAATGCAAAATAAGATGTATGAATCTTCATATATCTAAGAAATATTTCTTCACAATTATTTAGATTATACATTAATTTTTTTATTGTAATAATTTCATGTTTTATTAAACAATACAATAAAATACAACTTAGTTCTTACTCGAAAAAAATGTATGATACAAAAGTTTATTTTTATTAATAGAAGAATCAAGTTGATTTTTTATCATAAAAATAACTTTGTCGAAAAACAATTATTCGTTTTCATTTTTATCTGAGAGTTTTATAAATTTACTTTGAAAAGATCTTCATTTATATTTATCTATTGTGACTTTTTAAAAATATTCTCTTTATTTAATATGATACTATGAAAGGAGATGAATAAAAGATGAACAAATAATCAATCACTCTTCTTTTTATTCTTCTTTACGATATATTTTCAAATCAAAATTTTAGCATAAGTATAAAGATTAGTTACATATAGTATGCTTTATCATTATCGTTTGCCATTGTGTAGTAAAAAGCTGTCAGTGCAATTCAAGCGCAATTAAAGCGTCATACACAATGTAGCTTCTACTGCTAATCACACGTGCATTGTTTTGTTTTACGTAGCTAGGGACATATTTCTTCGCGTTTCTTTCACTGAATTCTCCAGAAGTACAATAAGAAAGTTAGTCGATACATTCTAGCGAGTCGTTATTGATATATAGTCTATGATCGCATATCAACAAGATCTGTCATAGTCTTTGGATGGAGAGGTGAACCAAATTTCTAGTCTATACACTTCAACATTCCTTTTAGATCGTGTTTCATAAAATACTGTTTCATCTGGGAAGAATATTCTCATAGTTTTTAAAAGACTAAATTGGTATGGAAAACATCGCCATCAATAGTCGCATCTACGATTAGCATGACACCGATCACGTATAATAGCAGAAAATTATTTAGTGACAAACATACAAAGTAACAAGAGCATTAGATGACTCTGAGAAGAGTATGAAAGAAAACACAGATTTTGAAAGTATTGCTCAAATCACCAACTGCAACGATAATTAGCA